>RCUC01134669.1:0-44929 GCA_003697995.1 Taxidea taxus jeffersonii | reverse complement strand
ATGTAGAAGACTGTAATAAGAGATGAAGATCATTATATAATAATTAAAGGGTCTTTCCAACAAGAAGATCTAACAATTGTAAATATTTATGCCTCTAACATGGGAGCAGTCAATTTTATAAACCAATTAATAAAAAAATTAAAGAAACACTTTTGTAATAATAAATAATAGCACAGAACGTTAACACCACCAATTCAATGGATAGGTCATCTAACCAAAAGATCAACAAGGAAACAAGGGCTTTGAATGACATATTGGAACAGATGGACTTCAAACATATATTCATGGTATTCCATCACAAAGCAACAAAATACACATTCTTCTCAAGTGCACTTAGAACATGGTCCAGAAGAGATTATATAGTGGGTCTATATACTGGGTCACAAATTAGGTCTCAACTTGTACCAAAATAATGGAATTATTCTCTGCATATTTTCAGACCACAGTGCTTTGAAACTGAACTCAATGACAAGAGGAAATTATGAAGGAACACAAATACATTCTCCACAACAGATCACATATTAGACCATAAAATAGGCTTCAACGAATACAGTAAGACTGAAGTCATAGGATGACCTTTTCTGACAACAACACTATGAAACCAGAAGTTAATCACAAGAAAAAAATCTAGAGAGACCACAAATACAAGGAAGTTAAACATGTTACTAAACAATCAATGGGTCAACAAGGAAACCAAAGAAAAGAAATACATGGAAATAAATGAAAATCAAAACGCAAAAGTCCAGAATCATTCGGATGCAACAAAGGCAGTCCTAAAAGGAAAGTATACAGCAATACGGGCCTACCTCAAGAAGAAGGAAAAATCTCAAATAAACAACCTAACCTCACACTGAAAGGAACCAGAAAAAGGACAACAAATGAAGCCTAAAGCCAGGAGAAGGAAGGAAATGATAAAGATTAGGGCAGAAATAAATAATAATAGAAACTAAAAAAAAAAAACAAAAAATCAAACAAACCAAAAACAGAAATCTATAAAACCAGGAGCTGCTTCTTTGAAAAAGTTAATGAAATTTATAAACCTCCAGCCAGACTTATCAAAAAGAAAAGGAAATGGATTTAAATACATAAAATCACCAATAAGAGAGGAGATATAACAGCCAACAAGAAAAATACAATTCTAAGAAAATGTTATGAAAAACTATATGCCAACAAGTTAGACAATCTAGAAGAAATGGATAAATTCCTAGAAATGTGTAACAGGAAGTGAAACAAAAGGTGAAACAGGAAGAAACAGAAACCTTGAATAGATCAATAACTGGCAAAGAAATAGAATCATTACCCAAACAAGTTCCAATAAACAAAAGGTCAGGGACAGATGGCTTCCCAAGGGAATTCCACCAAACATTTAAAGAACAGTTAATACCTATTCTTAAATGATTCCAAAAAATAAGAGAAGGAAGAAGGAAGGAAAACTTTCATATTCATTCTAGGAGGCATCATCTTGATTCCAAACCAGACAGACATCATTAAAGAAAGAGAACTATAAGCCAATATCATTAAGACAGATGCAAAAACACTCAAAATACCAGCAAAACAATTTCAACAATACATTAAAAAAATCATTCACCACAATCAAGCAGGATTTATTCCTGGGTTCTATATTCACCAATCAACTTGATACAACACATCCATAAGAGAAAGGATAATAACCATATGATCATTTCAATAGATATAGAAAAAGCACCTAACAAACTATAATGAAGTACAATATCCATTCATGACAAAAAGCCCTCAATGAAGTGGTTTAGAGGGAACATGCCCAATATAATAAAGGCTATACATGAAAAACCCACAGCTAATATCATCCTAACTGGGTAAAAACTGAGAGCTTTTCCTCTATAGTCAGGAACAAGACAGGGATGTCCAATCTCACCACTTTTATTCAACATAGTACTAGAAGTCCTAGCCACAGCAATCAGACAACAAAAAGAAATTAAAGGAATTCAGATCAGCAAGGAATAAGCCAAAATACTACTATTTGCAGTTAAGATGATACTATATTTAGAAAACCCAAAAGACTCACTGATAAACTACTAGAACTGATAGACCAATTCAGTGAAGTCACAGGACACAAAATCAACATACAGAAACCTGTTGTATTTCTATAGGCCAGTAATAAAGCAACAGAAAGAGAAATTAAGGAATCCGTTCCATTTACAACTGCACCAAAAACCATAAGACACCTAGGAATAAACATAACCAAAGAAGTCAAAGACCTGTACTCTGAAAACTATAATAAAACAGTGGTGAGAGAAAGTGGAAATGACACAAAGAAATGGAGAGACATTCCATGCTCATGGAATGGAAGAAGAAATATTGTTAAAATGTCTATACTACCCAAAACTATCTACAGACTCAATGCAATCCCTATGAAAATAACACTGGCATTTTTCACAGAACTGGAACAAGGAACCCTAAGATTTGTATGGACTTATTAACCTTGAAAAAGAATAGCCAAAGCAACCTTGAAAAAGAAAAGGAAAGCTGGAGGCATCACAATTCCAGACCTTAAGCTATATTACAAAGCTGTAGTGATCAAGACAGTATGGTACTGTATAAAAACAGACACACAGATCAAAGGAACAAAAGAGAAAACCCAGAAATGAATCCACAATTATATGATCAATTAATCTCGATAAAGTAGGAAGGAATATCCAATGGGAAGAAGTCAAATCTCTTCAACAAATTGCGTTAGAAAAACTGGACAACATGCAAAAGAATGAAACTGGACCACATTCTTTACCATATACAAAAGTAAACTTAAAATGGATTAAAGACCTAAACGCTGAGACCTGAAAACCATAAAACTGCTAGAAGATAACACAGGCAGTAATTTCTCTGACATCAGCCATGGCAACTTCTTTCTAGATATGTTTCCTGAGGCAAGGTAAACAAAAGGAAAAATATACTGTTAGGATTACATCAAAATAAAAAGCTCTGCAATGAAGGAAAACTGAAAGGCAACCTACAGAATGGGAAAAGATATTTGGAAATGACATAGCTGATAAAGGGTTAATATCCAAAATATATAAGGTACTTAAACTTAACATCCAAAAAACAAATAATCCACTTTAAAAAATGGGCAAAGACATGAATAAGACACTTTTTTTTCCAAAGAAAACATCAAGATGGCCAACAGATACATGAAAAGATGCTCAGCATCACTGATCATTAGGGAAATGCAAATCAAAACTACAATGAGATATCACCTCACACCTGTCAGAATCAACAACACAAGAAACAACAGGTGGTGGTAAGGATGTGGAGAAAAGGGAACCCTCTTGCACTGTTGATGGGAATCAAACTGGTGCAGCCTCTCTAGAACACAGTATGGAGGTTTCTGAAAAAGTTAAAAAAACCCTAATCCAGCAATTATTCTAGTAGGTATTTACCCTAAGTATACAAAAATACTAATTCAAAGGGAGACATGCACCCTGATGTTTATACCAGCATTATCTACACTAGGCGAATTATGGAAACAGTCTAAGTGTCCACTGACTAATTTATGGATAAAGAAGATATGGGGTATATATATAAGGGAATATTACTCAGACATAGAAAAGAAAGAAATCTTGCCATTTGCAACGACATGGATGAAGCTAGAGTATTATGGTAAATGAATTCAGTCAGTGAAAAAAATATAAATTCCGTATGATTTTACCCTTATGTGGAATTTAAGAAACAAAACAAAGAAGCAAAGGGAAAAGAAAAAGAGAGGGATAAACCAAGAAACAGGCTGTCAACTACAGAGAACAAACTGATAGTTACTAGAAGGGAGGTGGAGGGGGGATGGGTTAAATAGGTGATGGCAATTAGGAGTGCACTTGTGATGAGCACTGGGTGTTGTATGGAAGTGTTAAATCACTGTATTGTACACCGGAAACTAATATTACATTGTATGTTAACTAACTGGAATTTAAAATAAAACTTTAAAAAAATTATGTATGGTTAAGCTATGCTACGCTTTAAGTACTGATAAGGGGGAAAAATGAAGTCAAGCTAGATTTTTCTCCTTCAAAATGTAAGGAAAAATAAAAACGCTTTCAAACCAAAAAATAAAAGTTCACTGAAAGACCTACATTATTAGGAATGCTAAAGAAAGTTCTTTAGGCAGTAGAAAAAATGACACCAGGTGGCATCACGGATCAGTACAAAGGAAGGCAGATTGTTGGGATGAGTAAATATGCAGATAAATTTAAAATACATTTCTTTCAGATGCCTGGGTGGCTCAGTTGGTTAAGCATCTGCCTTTGGCTCAGGTCATGATCTCAGGGTTCTGGGATGGAGTCCCACATCAGGCTCCCTGCTCAGTGGGGAATGTGCTTCTCCCTCTCTCTCTCTGCCCTTCCCCCTGCTCTTTCTCTCTCTCTCTCTCTTGCTCAGTCTCAAATTTAAAAAACACATTTTTCTCCTCATTCTTAAATTTCTTCAAAAGTAAATATTTAAAGGACATACAATAACTGAGTATTGGGGTTTATAACATATTGTAGAAGTAAAATGACAACAACAGCACAAAGTATAAGAGGTAAACAGCAGTATACTGTGAAGTAGTATAAAATCTGAAGTCAAATATGGTAGTTAAGCACATCTTGTAAAGCTTAGAGAAGTCACTAAAAAAAACCTCAAATAATAATAGCTCATAAGGCAACAGTTGAGATAAAATGCAATATTAAACAATGTCAGGAATATTATCAGGGATAAAAAGAGACACTCAGAATAAGAAGAATAATATCAAAAAACCATAAGCATCACAAATACACATATGCATGCAATAGCAGACTTTCAAACTACTGAAGCACAATCTTTCAGAACTCAGACTGCAAAAAGACAAAGATCCCTAGGCTAAAATCAATTTTATTTCTATATATTAGCAAGAAAAAGTGAAAACTGAATTTTAAAAATGACTTACAGTTGCATCAAAAACATGAAAATATGTACAGGTACAGTTAACCAAATATGTGGAAAATGTAATCACTGAAAACTAAAAAATGGCACTGAAAGAAATTTACAATTATCCAGAAACTGATAAATTCCATTCAATTTCAATCAAAATTTCCTCAGGCACTTTTTTTTGTAGGAATTTACGATATGATCTAAATCACACAGAAATGCAAAGATGCTAAGTGTAGCCTAACAATTTTGAAAACAAAATATAAAACACAAAGCTGGAAGACTCATATTACAAAATTTCAAAGCTTACTATAAAGCTATATTAATCAAGTCACTGTATTATTGGCCTAAGGACAAACCTATAGATACATGAAACAGAATAAAAAGTCCAGAAAGACTCATAAATATATGTTCAACTGATTTTTTTAGAGATCATATTGCTTTTTTTGAAAAAGAAGATGTATTTATTTATTTATCTATTTAAGAGAGAGAGAGAAAGTGAGAAAGAACATGAGAGGGGACAAGGTGAGAGGGAGAGCCAAACTCCCCTCGGAGCTGGGAGCCCGATGCAGGACTTGATCCCAGGACTCCAGAATCATTACTTGAGCCTAAGGCAGTCTCGTAACCAACTGAGTCACCCAGGTGCCCAAGTTCAAATGATTTTCAATAAAGATGCAAATCTAACTTAGTAAGGAAAGAATAGTTTTTTTCAACAAATGATACTGGGACAATGGACTATATGGGAAAAAAAATATACTTTTACCTTTACTTTAAATCACACACAAAAATTAACTTCAAATGAATCACAGACCTAACCATGAAAAATAAAATTTAGAGGGGTGTCTGGGTAGCTCAGTCAGTTAAGTATCCAACTCTTGATTTTGGCTCAGGTCATGATCTCAAGATTGTGAGATCAAGCCCACGTGGGCTCTGTGTTGGGCACTCAGCCTGCTTAAGATTCTCTTTCTCTTCTCCCTTTGTCCCCACTCTCTCTCTCCCTCTTTAAATTAATGAATAAAACAAAATTTAGAAATTTCGGGGGGGAGCACCTGGGTGGCTAAGTGGGTTAAAGCCTCTGCCTTCAGCTCAGGTCATGATCTCAAGGTGCTGGGACTGAGCCCTGCATTAGGCTCTCTGCCCAGCGGGGAGCCTGCTTCCTCCTCTCTCTCTGCCTGCCTCTCTGCCTACTTGTGATCTCTGCTTGTCAAATAAATGAATAAAATCTTTAAAAAAATTTTTTTCGGGGGGAAAAAGGGAGAAAATTCATAATCTTGGGTAAGCTAAGATTTCTTAGGTCATAGAAAGCACAAAACGTTAAAACAAAAGAATAAACCTGAAGCTAAAATGTTCTATTTCTTAAAAAACACTGAGAATTAAAAGTCAAGCAAAAGACCAGCAGAAAATATCTGCAATGTATATATATTTGATAAAGCACCTGGATCCATAATATATAAAAGAATTCTTAAAATTCAATAATAAAATGTGCAGGAATGACAAAGTGAGGATAGTGGTTTCTTCTGGGGACAAAGGAGAAACCTAGAGAATCCTGTTTTAACTATATTTTCTTTAAAAATTGCTGAGTAGTGGGTACGGCGACTTTTATTATAATTTTATTCTTTGTTTCATGTTTAAAATACTTATAATTTAAAAATTAAAAGTTAACACTAAATCCAAAGAGAAAGTTTAATTCATAGTATTCCATGAAATTATCGTAGTCACTAAGACACTTAATGGTGGATTTTTGCCTATACCTTATTCACTTCTGTTTATTTGACATTAAGCACAAGGACACACAAACATGTGAAATTGAAGAAAAGAAAAAGATTCAGTTAGATTTCTAGTTTCCTGCTATCCATTCCTACTTGGATGCTTGAATGTTTCTCCATCACTTCAAACAACTTACTAAAAAAAATTCACTGATCTTTCCTCATATGACGGATTCAGGTTCTTCTGTTTTATTAGTTCCACCATATTACAAGTCAAAAGGAGAGAGTAGGAGCACAAGTTCTACAGCCAAAATGCCTGGCTTCAAATCTTGACTACCACTCAAAAATTGCCTGATCTTGGGCAAGTTAATTAATCTCTCTGTGCTTCAGGATAAATGTTAAATACATATAAGGTACTTAGAGCCAAACCTGGCAAATAATCACGTTCAATAAATGTTAACCATTCTTTTTTATCTTCTTATTGCTGCTATAACTATTATTACAACTATATTCTAACTCATCTTTGCCTCTTCCTTTGTTAACCCTTAGTATCAAGGAAGGTACTTAGTCTTGTTTCTTGTTCCCAGAACAATCTGACCTCCCTCTCCCTATTTCTGGTCATCAGTAGCGAAGATCTAGACTACTATAGCCTTCTTCCTATAAGCCTTCCTTTTCTTCATTTCCTCTCCATTCCAAGCTATTATACTACTTCAGATTAATCTTTACCCCTTTTCATAAAATCCACTTTCCTCTAGCAGGAGAAGCTCTATGAGGTTTTATAGAAGGAAAAAAAGTATTTCACTGTGGGTTATGAATTAATCACTAGAATAAAAAGTACGGCAGGAGAAAGTCTTAAGGTTGAGTTTTAATGATACAAATATGAAAGCAAGCTAAATTTATTACTATGAAAATAACAGACATTATAAATTACCTTTGAGTAGCTTTAGCAGTTCCCTATTATATCAGTAATCAATCCTAATATAGTTTGAGTTTGAGATCTGATTTATTATGAAAATCAAGTCTTTTTTATTTATTTATTTTTTTTTCAAAGATTTTTATTTATTGGGGCGCCTGGGTGGCTCAGTGGGTTAAAGCCTCTGCCTTCGGCTCAGGTCATGATCCCAGGGTCCTGGGATTGAGCCCCGCATCAGGCTCTTTGCTCAGCAGGGAACCTGCTTCTCTTCCTCTCTCTGTGCCTGCCTCTGCCTACTTGTGATCTCTGTCTGTCAAATAAAAGAAATAAAATACAGAGATCACAAGTAGGCAGAGAGGCAGGCAGAGAGAGAGAGGGGGAAGCAGGCACCCCACAGAACAGAGAGCCCAATGTGGGGCTCGATCCCAGGACCCCGAGATCACGACCTGAGCTGTTGGCAGAGGCTTTAACCCACTGAGCCACCCAGGTGCCCCCACCAGTCTTTTTTAAGTAATCACCTCTTTGGGCCCTAGTCTCTTTGTTATAAATAAAATGTTATACAAATGCCATTAATCTATGCTCCCAGACCCTAGAAGGCAACACTAAGCACAACATTCTTTCCTGATGAGGCCAGGGTAGGCTGAGTTATCCAGAAAATTAATACCAATGGACGAACTAGCAGAGGTAAACCTACGTGTCATTTTGAACTACATAATCTTTGGAGTTTCTCCTAATTTTAAAGGTCTGGAATCTACTCTAATGCTATACAAATCTATATA
Source organism: Taxidea taxus jeffersonii (assembly GCA_003697995.1). NCBI lineage: Eukaryota > Metazoa > Chordata > Mammalia > Carnivora > Mustelidae > Taxidea > Taxidea taxus. The sequence goes on along the minus strand of RCUC01134669.1, from coordinate 36,620 downwards.
AAACTCTTCCAATTTAAAACTTGATAATACTTCTATTTTCATTTATAATTCATTTGATATACTTCTAGAAATCTTGAAAGCATTCTGAAATCTTTCATAAAAATTTGTGTTTAGCTTCAAAGTAATTTGGTTTGAAATTTAAAACTATTTTTAAACAAATTTCACTGTGGTATTTCATTATGAATTCATACTTGAGTGACAATGCATTTTGCAATACTACTAAAATGGGCCCAAAATTTGATATGGGCACATAAAAGTTATACAGCTACTCTTTGAAAAGTACTTCCTAGAAATTTGAAAATGACTTTTTTTTTTTGGTAACATTTACCTTTTTTCTTCTTTTGCTCTCAGCTGTTCTTCCTGTCTCAAAACTTGAACCATTACAGATTCAAAAACTCCACTTGTCAAGCCTGCCAAACTTCGTGGTGTTGACCGACGCCTTGTTGAGGTACATGCAGTTCCCTTCTCATCCTCCAATCCATAATAGCCTCTAGATGTAACTGCTATCGTTGTCTTTTCTCTCAAGTGCCTTGGAGAAGAATAAGTCAATTCATAAGGTCAAATCTTCTGGGTAAGCAATAAACGCTCTTAAACCAGCATCTTAAGAATAATCTCTTTTGCTAACTCTATAGAAAGTATATAGTTAAACCTTACTTAGCTATGCTCCAAATTTTAATCTGCCCTTCATTAATTTCTAATTTTCCTTACCTATATTATAAAATTAGTCTGAATGACAGTCCCTTCACTACATTTAAGAAATACGTAAATCTTGGAGCGCCTGGGTGGCTCAGTTGGTTGGGCATCTGACTTCAGCTCAAGTCATAATATTGGGGTCCTGGGATCAAGCCCCAGGTCAGGCTCCCCGTTCAGCAGGGAGTCTGCTCTTTCCTCTGCCTCTACCTTTGTCCCTCCCCCTGCTCATGCTCCCTCTTTTTTTCTCTCAAATAAATAAATTAAAGAAAAAATAAATACATGGATCTTTCACATTAAAATTAAGGGTTAAAACACTATCTCTTTAATGGGCAAAAAAGTTTACTGTTTGCAAAATTAAATGCAGCTTATCTTTTTCGTATTAGCTGTCATTGGTATAGGAAAATGCACAATACTACGAAAACATTTTGGGAGAGAAAATTCATGGTACATAAATGTTATGAAGAAATTATAAACAAATGAAACATTACAATATATTAAATACTATGATATATAAGTGCAAATTTGGAAAGCTGACTAACCTATAAAAAGAATCTAGGAACCAAAATTCCGTTTTCAGTGTCACACAAATGTCTCCCTACCCTGTAATATTCTATTAATGCACTAATATACTACTCTAATACTTGAAAACACTGATAAAAAAGTTTCTCAGCATTTTAATTATCTATAAACCCCCTTAATGAATTTGAAATAATTGATTAAAACCATTTACACTGAAAAAAGAAACATTAATCTTATCAAGTTTTTAAGTGAAAATTAAAACGTGACTTCTGAACTTTTATCTATAAAAATGGCTAATTATAAAAAGCATCAGGGAAAATATCTGCTCTTCTACCTCTGTAAAATATGCCAGTCTCTGAAGGTTTTGAACATGCTGTTATTTCTACAATGGCAAAATCAAGTCAATACCCCAAGTGCGCATTCAATATGCTGGATGAATTCTATGTAAATTAAACGTTGACCCTGTAATCAAATTTTCCTGCTCTCCTAAAGGCTTTCTTTAATACAAAGCAGGCTAAGGTTCAATGAAACAAACCTTTATGGCATGAAATACCATCAAATGCCTTTCCATCCTGGACTCTGTTCACAATAGTTTATTACTGTCAGAAGAACTTTTATAACAATCTTAGTCTCAGGCCATCTGGAGCAAGGTTCTACTGAACTATGGCACTATTTTATGTCTTCTTTGTTGTAAGGAAATAATGCTGTAACTGATTCAGCTTCAAGTAGGGCATGAACTTTAAGTTTTCAAGTAATCCTGAAGAATTGGGCTAATCTCGTCATACTGTTTCAGGCTGTAATTATTTTACGCACAATAGCATAGATGTGTCTGATGGCTAATTGGGCCAAAAGGAATGTCGGCCAGAAGCAATATGGGCCAAAAGATATGAAGATGATTGGCAATAACAGATACTGAATGGGTATACTTGGGTTCATTTTACTGGTGAAGTAACTAGTTCTGTAATTTTAATTACTTCCTCATTAATACTGATGGAAGAGAACATTAATGAACACTACTGCATTGAAACATGATGACATCTCAAAGATCACAGTATATGCAGAGCATTGGGGATAAAAGTTGAAGGAAACAGGAAGTCACATGGCTAAATTATTATGTAAACAAGCCAGGAACTAAATTTTATCCCTTAATTTCACTCTTATAAGTAGAGAAGATGAAATTATATAAACTATTTTTAAACAGTATTTTCTCAGGACAAAAACCAAAGAAAAATTAATATCTTTATTACTCATCAGAAAAAATGTATATACTTTGATATTTATCATTCATAATTAAAATACAAGAAGGAAAACTATGCAGTCTCTTTCATATAAATGTGTAAAAATTTAAAAGGGTAAAGATTACTCAGTATTGGGGAGAATCTAGAAAATAAAAATGTTCACAGAACATTATTGGATATGTAAAATTGCAACATTTTTGGAAGTGAATTTGGTAATAATCATTAAGATTTAATGTACTCAAGTCCTTTGACCCACCATGGTCCTGGGAATTTACCCTATAGATGTATCTCCACAACTGTGAGCACTCTCTCTCTCTCTCTCACATACACACACACCCAGAGTATTGTTATTGAAAAAGAACAACCTGTAAACATAAATGTCCTTTTATACACAGATTAAACAATGTATACCACAACAATAACATCCATCCATTAAAAGGAATTAGGAAGTCTGTATGTACTCACTATAAAAGATGTCCATGTTACACTGCTGAATGTAAAGGTTTCTAAATATATCTTCTAACCCAAAAGTAACATATAAAGTATGTGTATATACATATATATATACATATATATATATATATATGTATGTGTGTGTGTGTAAACATACACATGGCACCAAGTAGTATGTGTGTTGGTATACAAGTTCAAACTCTCACCTAGACTACTGCAACCTCTTCATGACTAGGGCATCCTGGCTTTTTTTTTTTTTTTAACTTTATTTTATTTTTTCAGTCTTCCAAGATTCATTGTTTATGCATCACACACAGTGCTCCATGCAATACGTGCCTTCCTTAATACCCACCACCAGACTCACCCAACCCCCCACCCCTCCAAAACCCTCAAGTTTGTTTCTCAGAGTCTCCCTGGCTTCTATTTCTGATCTCCTCGCAGCAACCCAGGTCATCCATAACAGGAATTGGATCACGTCATTCCCCAGCTCTGTCTTCTCCAAAGCCTTTCAGTTACACTTAAAATAAAAAATTTTGAAGGCCTAAAAGATCTAGTGTAATATGACCCACATCTACCTCTCTAGACCTCATTTTCTACCACTCTGCTCATCATAGCTCTTTGTGTTCTGGCCACAAAAGTCTCTGAATTATTCTCAGTCACACCAATATCAGCTTTGCCCTTGATCATCCTTGTCCTCATATATAGAACTCTTCCCCCCAATATCTGCATAGCTAGGCATTATCACTTGATCCAAATTTGTTCAAGTGTCAGCATACCCAAGAGGACTTCCCTGACCATCATAACTAGTAAAAGATGCTCTGTCACTCTTTGTTCCTTTATCCATTTCTTTTTCTTCCTGTTTATATTACATTATGTTGTATAATTATCTATTTATTTGGTAACTTTCCATCTCATCAGAATGAAAGCTCCAAGAAGACAAGGATTTTGTTTTGTTAATAGATGTAGCTTCAGAGCGTCAAACGCATGCATGTGCATGTACAAGTGAGATATTTGTAAGGATACACACCAAGCTGTTTACTTTACTTTTCATTTTAAATTTATATACAGGGGCACCTGGGTGGCTCAGTTGGTTGAGCCACTGCCTTCAGCTAAGGTCATGATCTCGGGTCCTGGGATGGAGTCCCGCATCGGGCTCTCTGCTCGGCGGGGAGCCTGCTTCCCTCCTCTCTCTCTGCCTGCCTCTCTGCCTACTTGTGATCTCTCTGTCAAATAAATAAATAAAATCTTTAAAAAAAAATTTATACACATAAAATTTAAGTTGAAAAATTCCTATTAAGCATTTGTTACTAACTGTTTGGGCTTCATTTATCAGAAAATAAAATGCAATAAAACAAAAATAAGTAAGTCTTACCTCCAAATAAGAATTGTCAGACAATCAATAAACAATTAAAATAATGCACTAAAATAACTCTCCCTTTCTAAAATTCAAGCTTTTCCTGTGCCTAATCTGAAAGTTATTTTATAAAATCAGTCTGACAATAGTTTGAAAATAACAGATTGCTAACTATAAGCAAAAGCTAAGCAATAATTACAGTTGGCTCCTTGAGTTTTAGTTATTTTTTTTTAAGCATGAAAGGTCTTTTCTGTGTTAATACATTCCAAATTTCAGAATTCAGAGGCTTAATTCTGTTTCAAATTATTAAAGTAAATAGTAAAGAAGTCAACTGACATTAAGCTTTACTATGGCTAATATATGTACTAACACCACCCTCCCCCACTAAAACCATTATTATGTGATTTTTGTTTTTGTTATCAAAACAACATAAATGCTTACCTATAAAAATTGTATCTGTACAATTAAAACTTGGAAACAATTATCCAATCTGTTTAAAAATATTCTAGGGGCGCCTGGGTGGCTCAGTGGGTTAAAGCATCTGCCTTCGGCTCGGGTCATGATCCCAGGGTCCTGGGGTCGAGCCCCGCGTCAGGCTCTTTGCGCTGCATGGGGCCTGATTCCTCCTCTGTCTCTGCCTGCCTCTCTGCCTGCTTGTGATCTCTGCCTGTCAAATAAATAAATAAAATCTTAAAAATATATATATATACTCTAAATAAAGAGTTTCAGTCATTTTTTTTAACCTATTTACTTAAAAAAATTTTAAATCTAACTACAGCCCTCAGGATCCTGGGAAGATAAACTAAAAAGGAGGTGTTTAATGAAGAGACTAAGGAAAACTAGAAAGGGACAGTGAAGCACTCTTGGGTTAGCTAGTGAACTATCATCACTCTATGCCCAAAAGAGTAAAGAGAAGGGTTAGAACAAAGAAATCTATAATTATAGAAGAGCGCCACAGAATTATGGAGCACAATTACTGACAATCTGTAGCCCAGGAAAAGAGAAAGTTGTTAGAATATCCCAACCCTCTCTGTCCTCCTGTCAGTGTTTCCCACTGACTGAATCCAATCAGAAGCCAGACCACAAGGCAAACCAGCTAATGCTGTACTTAGAAATCAGATCATAGGGCACAGAGTACACTGCACAAAGACGGAGATAGATTTGGAGGGATAAATAAAAGTTATCCAGTAAAATAAACTTTGATATCAGTCTTCAAGAGCAACTAATTGAAATTAGGGAAGAGTGAATTTCAACAAAAACTTCTGCCTGTTTGAGTGGTGCCTAGGTGGCTCAGTCAGTTAAGCATCTGCCTCAGGTCATGATCTCAGGGTCCTGGGATCGAGCCCCATGTCCGGCTCCCTGCTCAGCGGGGAGTCTGCTGATCCTCCTGTCTGTTCATATGCTCTCTCTCTCAAATAAATAAATAAGTAAATCCTGAAAAAAAAAACATTTTTTTGGTCTGTTTGATAAGCATCACGATGTAGTCAGCCCAGCTTATAGTGTCCTTCTATCTGGATTTATCCACTTTTATGAGCTTTGAACTATAATAGTCATTAAGGACAAGTTCCAAAATAAACTTAACATAAAGTTCTATAGCCAAATATTTAACCAAATTTTTCAAAACTAGTGAAGTACATAATGCCCTTGCCCACACTAATGTTTTATAACATTAATGTTAAAACTTATCTTTAAAATATGTGTAATCTCTCATGTTTAAGTATCTAGATTGTAACATTTTAACAAATGTTTTAATAAAACATAATAGTACAGAATGACTGACAAATATAGATACATTGAAGGCACATATTCAAAATATTTTCTGACCTTGGAAAACCAGATCACAAAAGTTTGGAAACCATTGCTCAGATTCAGCTGTATCAAATACCCAAAAGAATTTTCAGAAAAAAGAAGCCTTCATACCTATAAAAAGTATTTTTGCTTATTGGACTATGAAATTTCTCACTTGATATTCTTTATGTTCTATTCTCCCAGTTGTTACTTATTTCCCCCACATTTTTAAAGAAAGATTTATTTACTTATTTTAGAGAAAGAGAATAAGCATGGGGTGAGGGGGCAGAGGGAGCCTCAAGCAGACTCTGCACTGAGTGCAGAGCCCACATGAGGTCTCACAACCATGAAATCACAACCTCACCAAAACCAAGAGTCCCACACTTAACCAACTACTCCACCCAAGCAGCCCTCCCACCCCCACATTTTTAACTCATTGCATCATGTAGACCTCCAATCCCTTATTTGATTGCTTCATTTGCTCTAATAAAATTTAGTCTCTTTTAGCTATTCACATAGACAAGTAGTTGGGACCCATCACACATGACAAAGCTCTTCTCTCTTGGCCAATTATCTGTCTCAGGTATTCCACTTCTTTCTTGCATCTCAGCCAAAAACTCCTATTCCTAATACCTCCACTACTAGTACTGCAGGAAAAATCACCACGTTGTACTGTTGCCTGTATAACCTAAACTGAATTCAACCCCACCTAAGAGAACTTTTTAAAGGAGGTCAATTCCCTCAAAGGTACGCAGTAACAGCAATTTCAAAACATAATGATTATTAAAATGCTTCACCCCATCATAAATTTTAGCTGACTTTTAGCTGACATTCCCCACCACTTGTGTTTGTATTTTTTTCTTTAATTAGTCTCCACACCCAGCATGGAGCCCAAAACACAGGGCTTGAACTCACAACCCTGAGATTAAGACCTCAGCTGATATTAAGAATCAGATACAAACAACTGAGCCACCCAGATGGCCTAAAAAACTGGTAGTTTTATGGAAGAGCTCCCATTTCCTGTTTCTCATAGAACAAAATTATCTAAATACTACTTTAAACTACACTGAAAAAATGTGCTCCTCATTCTCTTACCAAAGCTAATCTTTGGTTTAATCACTGGTTTTCTAAATTTGCATTTCATTTATTATCTTCTGCAATTTCAACCTCTACATGCTAATTGTCTTTAGCATACAAATATGTAATGTAAAAGTTTATCTTAAAAACAAACCATAGCCATAGGTGGCTTAGTCAGTTAAACATCAGACTCGGTTTTAGCTCAGGTCATGAACTCAGGGTATGAGATGAAGCCCCGAGACTGAGATTCTCTCTCTCCCACTGCCCTTCACCTTGCTTGCACATGCTCTCTCTCTAAAATAAATAAAATCTTTAAATAAATTATTTTTTTAAAAAAACTTCCCCCTTGTAAAGAGTGATAAAGAGTGACATCTAAATTCCTGGCCCATTTCATGTTTCATTCACACCCCAATCTGGCATTTGCCTGCACTTATACTACTAAAATCACTCTTCCCAAATGATCTCCTATTTTAAACTTCAAATAATGTTTAAGTTTTTTATTTGAATTCCACTATAGTTAACGTACATTATTATATTAGTTTCAGGTGTACAAAATAGTGATTCAACAACTCCATATATTAGTGCTCATTATCATATGTGTACTCTGTAATCCCCATCCCATATTTCATCCACTCCCCCACCCACCTTCCTCATGATAACCATAAGTTTCTTCTCTACAGTTAAGATCTGTTTCTTGGTTTGTCTCCTTTTGCTTGTTTTGTTTCTTAAATTCCACATGTGAATGAAATTATACAGTATATGTCTTCTTCTGACTTATTTCACTTACCATTGTACTCTCTAGCTTCATCCACGTGATTGCAAATGACAAGATTTCATTCGTTTTTATGGCTGAACAATACTCCATTGTACAGCTACGCTACTATTTCTTTAATTATTCTTAGGTTGATAGATACTTGGGCTTCTTCCATAATTTAGCTATTGTAGATAATGCTGATATAAACATCAGGATGCAGGTATCCCTTTGAATTACTGTTCTTGGGTATTCTTTGGATAAAAACCCAGTAGTGGAATTACTGGATCACAGTCATTTTATTTTTAACTTTTTGAGGAAACTCCATATTGTTTTCCACAGTGCCTCCATCAGTTTGCATTCCCACCAACAGTGTACAAGCATTCCTTTTTTCCACATGCTTACCAACACATATTTCTTGCATTGTTGATTTTAGCCATTCTGACAGGTGTGAGATGATATCTCATTGTAGTTCTGATTCACATTTCCCTGATAATCAGTAATGTTGAGCATCTTTTCATGTGTCTCTTGGCCACCTGGATGCCTTCTTTAGAGAAATGTCCGCTCATGTCTTCCCCAGTTTTTAACTGGATTATTTATTTTTTTTGGTGTTGAGTTTCATAAATTTTTTATATATTTCTAATACAGACCTTTTATCAGGTATGTCTTTTCCAAATATCTTCTCCCATTCTGTAGGTTGCCTTTTAGTTTTATTGATGGAAGTTTCCTTTGTTGTACAAAAGCTTTTCATTTTGATACAGTCCCAAAGGTGTATTTTTGCTTTTGTTTCCCTTGCCTAAAGAGACATATCAAGGAAAAAGGTGCTACAGCTGATGTCAAAGAAGTTACTGCTTATGTTCTCTTCTAGGGTTTTTATGGTTTCAGGTCTTACACTTAGGTCTTTTGATTTTAGATTTAGTTTTGCATATGGTGTAAGAAAGTAGTCTAGTTTTCCCAACACCATTTGTTGAAGAGATTTCACTTTTTCCCACCAGATATTCTTTCCTACTTTATCGAAGATTAACTGACCATTAAGTTTGAGTCCATTTCTGGGTTTCCTGTTCTGTTTGATCTATGTGTTTAGTTTTATGCCAGTACCATACTGTCTTGATCACTACATCTTTGTAATATAGCTTAAGGTCTGGAATTGTGATGCCTCCAGCTTTCCTTTTCTTTTTCAAGGTTGCTTTGGCTATTCTTTTTCAAGGTTGCTAAGTCCATACAAATCTTAGGGTTCCTTGTTCCAATTCTGTGAAAAATGCCAGTGTTATTTTCATAGGGATTGCATTGAGTCTATAGTTTTGGGTAGAATAGACATTTTAACAATATTTCTTCTTCCATTCCATGAGCAGAATGTCTCTCCATTTCTTTGTGTCATTTCCACTTTCTCTTATCACTGTTTTTATAGTTTTCAGAGTACAGGTCTTTGACCTCTTTGGTTAGGTTTATTCCTAGGTGTCTTATGGTTTTTGGTGCAGTTTTAAATGGAACGGATTCCTTAATTTCTCTTTCTGCTGCTTTATTACTGGCCTATAGAAATAGAACAGGTTTCTGTATGTTGATTTTGTGTCCTGTGACTTCACTGAATTGGTCTATCAGTTCTAGTAGTTTATCAATGAGTCTTTTGGGTTTGCTATATATAGTATCATCTTAACTGCAAATAGTAGTATTTTGACTTATTCCTTGCTGATCTGAATTCCTTTAATTTCTTTTTGTTGTCTGATTGCTGTGGCTAGGATTTCCAGTACTATGTTAAATAGAAGCCCTGAGAGTCAGCAAACAGCTCTCTTTGGAAAAATGTTTATTCATGTCATCTGCCTATTTTTAATTGGATTATTTACTTTATGGGTGTTGAGTTTTATAAGCTCAATGTCACTGACCATCAAGGAAATACAAATCATAAACTACAATGAAACATCACCTCACACCTATCAGAATGGGGAAAATCAACAATACAAGAAACAATGGGTGTTGGCAAGGATGTAGAGAAAGGGGAACCCTCTTGCACTGCTGGTAGGAATGCAAACTGGTACACCTACTCTGGAAAACAGTATGGAAGTTCCTCAAAAAGTTAAAAATAGAACTACCCTACAACCCAGCAATTATACTATTACGCATTTATCCAAAGAATACAAAAATACTAATTCAAAGGGATACATGCACCCCTATGTTTATACCGGCATCATCTACAATAGCCAAATTATGGAAAGAGTCCAAGTATCCATCAACTGATGAATGGATAATGATGTGGGGTGAGACGCCTGGGTGGCTCAGTTGGTTAAGCATCTTCCTTCAGCTCAGGTCATGATCCCAGGGTCCTGGGTTGAGTCCCACATCAGGCTCCTTGCTCAGCAGGGAGTCTGCTTCTCCCTCTGCCTGCTGTTCCCTCTGCTTGTGCTTTCTTTCTCTGACAAATAAATAAAAATCTTAAAAAAAAAAAAAAGATGTGGGGTATACATACAAGGGAATATTACTCAGACATAAAAAAGAATGAAATCTTACCATTTGCAAAAAATATATATGGAGCTATAGAGTATTATGCTAAGCAAACTAAGTCAAAAAAAGACAACTACCATATGATTTCACTCATATGTGGAATTTAAGAAACAATACAAGTGAGCAAAGAGGAAAAAAAAAAAGAGGCAAACCAAGAAATAGACTCTTCACTGTAGAGAACTGATGGTACCGAAATGAGGATGGACAGGGGGATAGATTAAATAGGTGACAGAGATTAAGGAGTACACTTGTAATGAGTACCAGGTGATGTATGGAAGTGCTGAATCTCTATATTGTACAGTTGTAACTAATATTACACTGTATGTTAACTAACCAGAATTTAAATAAAAACTTAAAAAAAAATCCAAGCACACGAAGAATTTAATGTATTATAAAGATGGTATAACAAAACAATGGAAATAAATAATGCTGCAACTGGATGAATATGAGCAAAAATAAAGGTTGATTTCAACCTTACTCCTTGATCAAACAAATTCCAGACAGCTGCATTCATTTGTTCACTCATTCATTTATTCCTTCTTTCAATATTAATTACTTATAGGTAGTGGGCTATGAGTTGGCTATAATTATAACAAGATCAACACAAGCAAGATTCCTATCCTCACTGAAAATACACAAAATGAGTAAGATACAAAAAGTAAGTAAACAAATACATATATACAAACATCAGTTCTAACTACAAGTTACATACTATAAGCTCTGGGAGAGACACTCAAGAACAATTTCTCTGAGGAACTGACAGGAGGAGTCAACCATGACAGAAACAAACCCACAAACCAAAAAAAATCTTGGGGACAGAGTATTCTAGATAAAAGAACAAACAAGTATTAAGGCTCTAAGGTGAGCCTTAGAGCCGGTACATAAAATGGTAAGCCAAACTCCTTACTATAGCTTAAATGCCCATGAAGCACTTTAAGAAGATAATAACTTCTTTTAATGCATGTATATTTTTAAAAGTTCACTCTGGCTGCTAGGTAGAAAATGGTACTCTAGGAGGAAAAAGCAGAATAAAGAAAACAAAAGTCAGGAACTACAACAGTATTCCAGGCAAGAGATGATAATGACTTGTACTTAAGTGGTAAGAAACAGAGGAGAGAGATAGCAAAGAGTTATTCACAAAAGATATCTCACAACTGGTTGATATGCTTAATATGAGAAGTAAATGAAAATGAAGCATCAATGAAGAAAGCAAGTTTTTCTGGCCAAAGCAACTTGATAGACAGTGGAGTAATTTATTCAGAAGGTAAGAATAGATTTAGAAAAGCAAAACAAAACAAACCACAAGTTCAGTTTTGTACATGTTAAAATTTGAGATGGCTATTAGACATGAAATTGAAGAAAAGAAGCTAGTAACAGTAGTTTCTTAATAGTAGAGGAGCAAGTGTTATGTATTACCTACACACAATAAAATTTTTGCCACCAGATGTACATATTTTTTTATTAATAAGCTATTAAAACATACACTAATCACTGTTTAGCTGAACAAAGTCCATGTACAGTCTAGTTATACTTGAACTATTTCCTTCAGATTTTCACATATTTCACACATATAATTATTTTTAACAATTTTATTGCAAATACTATTAATCCTACCACCACAGGTTTCTAAATGTTCCTTCCTCCTTGAAATCCTTTGATTCCTTTCTCTCCAGTCTCTCTCTCAAGTATAAAGGCTCCTTTCTCTCAATCCCTATAGCTCTTGCTCTTCAGCAACATAGCACAAAGATTAAGTACCTGGGTTCTGGAGCCAAAGAGGCTGGATTCCAATCCAGGTGCTGCCACTAACTAGTTTGAGTGAATTATTTTTTTGTGTCTCTTTTTCTCATTTGTAAAATAGGTTATATAAATCACCAGTTACCTCAAGAGTTGTATTAGACACTCTAATATTGATAAAGCCCTTTAAAAAGAGTGACAGACTGGGACTCAGTTGGTTAAGCAACTGCCTTCGGCTCGGGTCATGATCCTGGAGTCCCGGGATCAAGTCCCGCATCAGGCTCCCGGCTCCACGGGAAGTCTGCTTCTCCCTCTGACCTTCTCCTCACTCATGCTCTCTCTCACTGTCTCTCTCTCAAATAAATAAATAAAATATTTAAAAAAAATAAAATAAAAAAATAAAAAGAGTGACAGAGAATGACAGTATATGTTAACTAATACTAAAATTGTGATAAAGTGTAATTTCAAAAGTTCTACCGGCCTTTGTGTATTAAAGGCAGTCAAGACAGGTTCTATTCCTACTACTTGCTCTAGATTGGCAAATTAATCACAAGTACTGTTGAAAAGGATAACAACAAAATATGGTAGAGTGATGAGAATATAGAGAAAGCAAGCTAACCTCTGTGATTAGAAGTACTAAAAAATATTTTTCAGATATATTCTTACTATAAATCTCACAAACTCATCAAGGCATGACTGATGTCTTCAAACTACTTGTTATTTATGAGTCAGGCTCATTTTTACTGAAGGTAGTGTCATTTTCTGTTGGTAGCCAAACAAAGCAAAAGATAGCAAATCTATATGGCAAAAAATAAATGTTTTAGAAGAAAATATTAAGGAGTCAAAAACCAAACCAAACCAAACCAAAAACTACATTACAAAATCTTACTGTTGTTATCCTGTTAGTGTACAGTTTCATATGTAACAACAGTCACAGGTAACATTTGATTAACAAGTAAAATCAAATCTAATAGGTGATAAGAGGGATATAAAACTGTAGATATGGCAAATCTAAATTTTGTATTGCAATTTTATGCATGAGTAAATAATACATATGATATAGATGAGATAAGAAGGCTACCATCTCTGTCTGGTGGGATGGGTGATATTTCAATTTTTTGACAATTTTCTATTTTATCTAAATCTTCAAAGAGTATATTTGGCAGATTATTTATAGCATATGGAAAGAAGTTAATAAATTTTAACTCTTGGAAAAAATTTAAACTGTTATTAAAAAATTAAAATAGATCTCAGTTATTCTAGTCTATACACTCTTGACATGATGTTTTGTTTTTTTGTTTTTTTTTTAAAGATAGAGAGAGCAGGGGGAGTGGCAGGCAGAGGAAAAGGGAGAAGAAGGCTCCTTGCTGAGCAGGGAGCCTGACGTGGGGCTCCATTCCAGGACCGGGATCATGACCTGAGCAGAAGGCAGATGCTTCACCGACTGAGCCACCGAGGCACCAGCCACAATACCTGCTTCAAAATAAGACTTAAATATAACTAATAACCTTTGACTTAAATCTCACTACCAACCAAATTCCCGACCAGAATTAGTAATTAGAAGAAATTACTAAAGTACTGGCAATTGCACCACAGAGATTCAGATAAACTGGAGGATATAAATGGTTTCTCATACTTGTTCAGTACCCTGTGGATCATCATGAAATACTATCATATTTAATTGTTTCTCAAAACCTTTTATTCAACATGTTATTTGTTTGACATTATGTTCTTATAATTACATTATACATACAGATTTGGTATAAAAACTCAACTGTCAAATTAACCATAGCCAGTTATGTCAACATGTGTTTGCAGCCTATTAATTATATTAATTATATTTGCCATGTTTTTTTTTTTTCTTTGCTTACTGGCAAACAAAACTGTTGAAAATATCTTGCCAGATAGAGTAACTTAAATAGGTAGAAAATTCTGGGGTGCCTGGGTGGCACAGTGGGTTAAGCCTCTGCTTTCGGCTCAGGTCATGGTCTCAGGGGCCTGGGACCCAGCCTAGCATCAGGCTCACATCAGGCTCTCTGCTCAGCAGGGAGCCTACTTCCCCCTCTCCCTCTCTGTCTGCCTCTCTGCCTACTTGTGATCTCTCTCTCTCTCTCTCAAATAAATAAATAAAATTTTTTAAATAAATAAATAGGTATAATTCTGTATTTTATGTAAATTTTTTTCCTCTCTGAACTGGGAGAAGACTGTAATTTTTAAATTAAAGAAACCACCCATGTGCAACCTAACATTATTTAGATATTTAAATATAGCATCTTATCTAAATTATTTGGCAAAAAGAAAGTGCTGTCTTTCTCTTCTTTCTAGCATTACTCTTGAATTTCTGCTTAATTTAAACCAACCTTTTTGCAGTTATATAACCTGCAACATAGAATAAAGTCAAATGCAAAATCAAAACTAAAAGAAGCCAAAAATTAAGGTATAGAAAAAGATCAAACTGACATTAATTTTCTCTTCTAATTCTCTAGCTTACAAGCTTTTAATAACTCACAAATCTGGAATATCAAACTCTTTATTAGTCAGAGAAAGAAAGCATATTAGGCCCTATGTGATCTGGCTCCATAATCTGTTCCTCGCCCCCTAACACCCATCACTACTTTTCTATACATAACTACACTCTAGCCAAAGTATTCCCTAGCTATAAACAGTGGCTTTTTTTGCTTTTGCACTTTTGAATATTCTTCTCTTGTTGTCTGAATGATCTTTATATCAATTTAGTTTATCAACTCCTATCTTTCCATATTCATCTTTGAGTCCCTCTACAGTGTCCTATCAAATAATAAGCAAGGAAAATACATGCTAAATATAATTGTCTTATTACATTAACCACATACTACTTTCTACTATGCTTTTAAATACAGTATCCATCCTTTAAGGGAAGATATGGTTATCTGCATTAAACTTAACCATTACCTATTGAGCTTCTCTGCACATGAAGAGCCAACTTCTAGATATACAAAAATGCATAAGATAGTCTTAAAATTTAATGACTCAAATATATGGAAACAGACAACTTCAATATCATGGAATTCAAAAACTTTAATACAAACCATATGACTCTGAAAGGTGTATCCTGTAAGAACAGAGGAGTACACCTAACCCATGATGAAAAGAAGAGGAAGGAAGAGATGGGCAAAGAAGTTTTCTTGAGATGACAACTGTGTTGTGTCTTTAAAAACAAGGAGGAATTTGACTTGATATAATGGAACATTTCTTTGATCTTTTTTTTATATGCTCATCTATTTCATTAATTCAGGAACTACCAAACAACTCTTATATACGCCCTAGACCCTGAAGATGCAATGATGGATAAAACATATTCTCTCCCCTCTTGGAAAGCACAATAAAATAGAACCAGATACACCCCTAACAATTTTCTTACATGCTATAAACAGATACAAAACTAAGAATCACAAAGTACAGAGCAATTAATTCTGTACCAGGCTTCAGAAAAATTAAAATATACACCTCCCCAGAAAAACTAAAATACACACACAAACACACACACTTTTGCATACTGTATGGAGGGAGGGGGTTGTGTAGAATTCCAGTTAAAAACTTCAAACTTCATTAAGGCTTGGAACTCATACTAAATTACAAAAAGAGAAACAGAAAATTTAAATATCAATCAAAAGGATATGAGGTCAACTAACATAATACTTTATCTGATATAGTGCAGAGCAACACTATGATTAGCTTACACTGGATCTCTTTTCATTGCTCCCTAAGATCAAATGAGAAACACAAAGAATAGTATTCATATCCAAAGGTGATATATAAGATCATACAAACAGGTTTAAATGATGCAAACAGATGAGAATAAAACCCAGTGTCTTTAACTTTAGACTTTTAAAAATACTGATGTTATTTTATATTAACATAACATCACAATATTAGTCCAATGGAGTAAAAGCACTTCTAGAATTAACACTTTAATATGATTCTAAGTTAAAATCAATTTTCTCAGATTATATATAAAGTAGCTTGCCCTGGATATTACTTCCATGTTCCAAACTCCACTACAGGAAGAAATTGAGAAAAGATTACTTGTCATATAAATTTTAATAGATGAATTTTAACTCTAAAGGAAAAAAACCCCAAACCTTATATCATTACTCATTACTACTTTAACAAATTCAGCAAAATTACATTATGCCATCATGCCAAATCTAATAATCCATAATTGATTTAAAAGACAAAACTAGAAACTGATAAATTCATCATTACCTTAGGAAGTAGTCTTGACCCTCGCCTCCAAAAAAACATTATTCTAAATCTGATGGAGCTTCCAAAACTACCAATTTATAGGAAACAGGACAAAAGAACAGAATGCTATCAGCAAAATCCAAGACTAGAAGACCCCAAATAACCTAGTTTCTTCAACAAAATCAACGCAAGAATGAAGGGGAAGAGACAGGGATAAGGAGAGAGAGAAGGAAAAAAGAGAAATCTATATATTAAAGAGACATATGAACCAATCACAATGTGTGGACTTATCTGGATCATGTTCAAACAATAATAAAAATTTAGAAATATTAATTTTTGAAACAACTAGAAATGTGAACACTGGATTTTTGCTATTAATTTTTTTATAAAGATTTTATTTTTTTATTTGACAGAGAAAGACACAAAGGGAGAAGGAACAAAGGGAGTGGGAGAGGGAGAAGCAGGCTTCCTGCTGAGGGGGGCCCAGACATGCGGCTCCATCCCAGGACATTGGGATCATGACCAGAACTGAAGGCAGATGCTTATCGGACTGCTCCACCCAGACACCCCAGAAGTTTTTTGTCTTTTTATGGCACTGTAGTTGCATTTTAAATGAAGCAATTCTCATCTCTGAGCATTACAAACTGAGGCATTTACAGAATAATCTGCTGTCAATGACTTCAAAATACTACAGAAGGGAGGTATATGGAAAATATAAACGGGGCAGAATCAGCCGTGAATAAATTTTATAGGAGAATGAGTAATAGGCATGTAAGGATTCAAACACTGTTTTGCTTTGATGGATATTAGAAATTAAAGGTTTAAAACAATGTAAAAAATTATCTAAAAGTAGAAGTTGCTTTGTGTAATATTCTGTGACAAACTCATGACTTTCAAGGTCTGTTGTTTTTCAAAGGAATAATACATCTAGTATCATCTCCTCCCCCCATCCCCGACACACTCACTTTTTACCAATTACTTCTGAAACTGTATTCTACATGAAAACATGAGTACAGGACTCTCCTCTCACTTCTCCCCTGCCTTCCCTTCATTTCAACTATAACCCAAACTGCAATGCAAATAAGGGTTGACAAGTGTAAAAGCAGTGCTAAATATTTCAATGAAAACTCTAAATTCTGAAGAGAAATCAAACATGACACACTGACTATATCCTAAAACAGTCCTCAATCTTTATCATGCATAAAAATCATTTAGGGAGCTTATTAAAAAGGTAGATTTCCTTATCTCCACTTTGAGATTATAAATTAACAGATTTAAATATACTATTCTGGAGCTAGGGAATCTACTTTTTAACACCATTCTAATGTTGGGGATCTAGGAAACACCCTTTGAGAGATATGCCCCTAAAATCTTTGAAAACGACCTTCAGAATTTATAACCCAAGTAATGCTAAAATTCAAGTCAAGTGGCAACAAACCAAGTCCCTGCCCTCATAGATTTTACATTCTAGTAAGAGAGGAGAACAAGATATATGTAATTACCCCTGAAACTAATAATAGCCTATAATGTTAACTAAACTGAATTTAAATTTAAAAAAATTTGAAAAAGATATATGTAATTAAATCATATATGTTAGGTTGCAATAAATGCAACGAAGAAAAACAAGGAGGCTAAGGGTGATAGACAATGACCAGGGAGAGGAATATTACTTTAGATATGATGCTTAGGAAAGATTTGCAAATAAGGTACCATCAGAGAAGCAAGTGAGCAAGTTGGGAAATGAATTTATCCGTAAGAAGAGTCAAATTTAAACCTGCTTTTCCTCAAGCACAAGTATTCAAGACAAATATAAAATATATCTTCAACTTTGTTTACTGATTATATTCTAATATTTTTATCCTCCAATTACAGTAATTCAGATTTTTAAAAATTAAGCTGAGGGGTGCCTGGGTGGCTCAGTCAGTTAAGTGACTGTCTTCAGCTCAGGTCATATACCAGGGTCCTGAGACTGACCCCACACATCAGGCTCCCTGCTCAGCTGGGAACCTGGTTCTCTCTCTCCCTCAGCTACTCCTCCTGCCTGTGCTTTCCCTCTCTCTCTTTCTCAAATAAATACACAAATAAAACCTCTTAAAAAAATAAAATAATAAAAAATTAAGCTTATAGGCTAACATGAAAACAATCTATAATTATTTCTGTGGGATAACATTTCTATGTAGTAAGCTTTTCAGATGGTCTGTTTCTATCCTTCAATGCAAATGAAGTAGACTCTGTTCTTATTTTTAGTACAAATAAGAGAAACGGTCCTGAATTTACTGGGAACTATAGAGTTAGCAGAATTTTAGTGTTCCTGAGTATATCTGTTAAAAATCTACCATTGAAATGAAAAGCAGTTTAAAAACATAAAATCAGGGCACCTGGGTGGCTCAGTTGGTTAAGCAACTGCCTTCAGCTCAGGTCATGATCCCGGAGTCCTGGGATCGAGTCCCGCATCGGGCTCCCAGCTCCATGAGGAGTCTGCCTCTCCCTCTGACCTTCTCCCCTCTCATGCTCTCTCTCACTCTCTCTCTCTCTGAAATAAATAAATAAAAATCTTAAAAAAAAAAAAACATAAAATCAGTATCAATAAAGTACTCACAGAAGAGCAGTATTAGTAAAGTACTTACAAAATTGTAGCAAGAGGTTTATAATCAAGCAGATTTACCATAAACTGGTTTACCTCAATTGTATCCTTGTGTTTTTATCTTATAATAGGATGCCTATAAAGAAATGAACAAGTGAGAATTTCCAGACATACTAAAAACACTTAAAGAAATATAAAAGAGCTATCAGAAGAGTTATTCTTATGAAGTTATTTTCAGATAGATGGCTGTGCGCTAAGCTTTAAATATAAAATTTTGGGCTGAGTTCTTACCATTAACTATTCCAAGTCCTTAAAAGTGCACCTACAGCCCTTTTCCATCCAGGCTGCCGGCATGCCTTCCAGACTGAGAAAGACCCGGAAACTTAGGGGCCATGTGAGCCACGGCCACGGCCGCATAGGCAAGCACCGGAAGCACCCAGGAGGCAGGGGTAATGCTGGTGGCATGCATCACCACAGGATCAACTTTGACAAATATCACCCAGGTTACTTTGGAAAAGTTGGTATGAGACATTACCACTTAAAGAGGAACGAGAGCTTCTGCCCAACTGTCAACCTTGATAAACTGTGGACCTTAGTCAGTGAGCAGACACGGGTAAATGCTGCCAAAAACAAGACTGGTGCTGCTCCTATCATTGATGTGGTGCGATCGGGCTACTACAAAGTTTTGGGAAAGGGGAAACTCCCAAAACAGCCTGTCATCGTGAAGGCCAAATTCTTCAGTAGAAGAGCTGAGGAAAAGATTAAGGGTGTCGGGGATGCCTGTGTTCTAGTAGCCTGAAGCCCCATGGGGAGAGGTTCATTAAATGTTAACAAGTGCTTTTCTTTTCTGGTCTGGGTGTAAATTCTTTAGTGCCCCTACCTCCCTACCTGTTTATCAGAAACCCACCCAACAGATTCCAGGAGTAAGGGTATGAGAGCCTGAGACTCTGTCAACTCGCCTTAGAAAGTGTGGAAGAGATAGCACCAGCACTTAGAGGACTTGGCCCAATACCTAACTAGAACATTTTCATTTATAAAGTGAGAATGATAGCACATATATGTATCTTAGAGTTGAAAGGCCAATTTGCATTGTATATTCTGAATTTATAATGAGTGGGAGAATACACCCTTTAACTGTAATACATGGCTCAAAAGGGAAGACTCAGGGTTGGTTATGGTTTGGGGGGGGGGGGTTATATTTTGTTTAAGTAAGCTCTTCACCCAACATGGGGCTTGAACTCAAGGCCCTCAGATTAAGAGTTACTTGCTCTACCAACTGAACCAGTCAGGCACTCCAAAAGGGAAGACTCGGTTTTGATGGGGCATTCTAAAGAGTGGACAAAGTGACAGGATTGAAGCGATTGTGAAGGATATAATTCCTGAGCCTAAGGTTTTTCCTCTTTGACTGTCTTTTATACTATTCCAGAATCTTGAGATGGGGCCCAGCAGTCTGAATCTTAAACACACCAGGGCTTTTACACATGAAAGTGGTTTGGAATCTAAAAAGCATTTGTCAGGATGTACGTATCCCTGTGTATTAATGTTCAGAGAGAGAACTACATGAAATGCTAAAGATTCTAGTCTGAAATTAGCATAGAATTTGGAAAAGCCAGAAGCTGTACTTGGGCTTTCTAAGGTTTGTGTCTCCTACAAAAACATAACAATGACCAGTGCTTGTGTGCAGATAGGACCTTCAGATCTCAGAGTAAAGTATAATTTGCTACAGTTTTTCTAGTTCTTTCCAAAAATTGTGAAATTTTCCCTGGCCCCAAATAAAGTTGGTGTCTACAACCCTGGCCAAAAAAATAGGATGACACTTAAAATGTGAAAAAAAAAAAAAAAAAAAAGTGCACCTACAAAATCTATATATTTTATATTTTGAATGGTATTACAAAAATAACAATAGTAATATACGGTCGTTGTAAACAAAATAAATTAGGAGTGGAAGGAAAAATTAACACCCACAGTTCCATTACTCAGTTATGACAATTTATCTGAATATACTATTTAACAACTTTGGTGATACAAATTTCTAATACAATTTCTTACCAAAGTCAAAAATACTAATTTCCTTTAAATAAAATCTTTTTTAACCAGAAAGTAATATGTTTATTGTAAAAAATCTAGGACATACAGAAAAGTTAAAAGAAGAAAGTGAAAAATACCCATAATCTTGCTACTTAGCAATAACCACTACTAACATTTTGTTGGTGTTCCAAAATCTTTTTTCAAAGTGAACATACTTAATATACTAACTTTTTAAAAAAAATATACTAACTTTTAAACACAATTAATTCTGAACACTCACAGGTCCCAAGTGGAAGATGATACAATAAAGGGTAGGGTGGTAGATAATACTACCAATGGGGTTTATTAGTCTTTCCCAATTAAAAAAAGAAGGGCCTTAAGTACTTTAATGTGTATCTTAAAGATTCGTACTACTATGCAAGTTCCTTGGAAATGAAAATGGCTATTACTCATTATGAGCATCTCTAATTTTATGAAGATAGCCTAGACATGACAAGAAAGTTAAAACACAACTATGGAAGGAACTCAATCACTTTGGAACATACCCCTACTGCTCTAGTTTTTTTCCCCTTAGAAATAAAAATAAATACAAGGGCACAAATAAATACAATAAGAAACAGGCTGTAAGGCAAAACATTTGAATCCATTAGGGCATTTTTACTGTATTAAATCTAAGTCATTCTCAAATTAACAAGTGAAACAAAATCTCCTAAAATAATAAAGTCTATAAATTTACTCTATTCCATATAATATCTTTTACTTATGCCAGAATGAACTCTTTTCAGTTTTATTAATTGACTCTCCTTAATTATTTCAGCTTTTAGCATATATTATATGGATTTTAATCATCTTCTAATGTTTAGTCTTTCCAGTTTGAAGACAGTCAATCCTCACACAAAGTTCTGCCTTTGGTCCTCTTGTATTTTCACTAGACTCTGTCCTCAGCAATCTCATTCACTCCCATTTCTGCAACTACCATCCTTCTACAGATTAATCCCTAATTAAACATCTCTAATCTAACTCTAATCACACTGCTGAGCTCTATCGGCAGCCTTCTAATAATTCTCAGTTGCCTATCTTCAAATGAATGCCTCATGTTCTCTCAGCATCACCATCACCTGGGCTCAAGGTGTACATCATTTTATACATCATCCTCTCCCCCCCCCATCCAACAGCTTGCTATTTGACCACTTTCACCTCCCGTACTTACATCTTTTATATCCTCCTCCATTTTTTCATTCCTATTACTTATTATCTCATGATGGATTAACTCAATAACATTTTAACTAGTTTCCTTTCTTCATCTCTTTCCATTTTAGCCTTCAACCCTCAAAATACTAGTAAAATCATGTCACTCCCTTGGCTAAAACCTGTAATGGATATACACCACTTACATTCTAAATTCCTTGGCAAACATTCTACGTCCTCCTTAATTAGCCCCAGCCTACTTTTCTGGACTTACCTGACACTACAAGCCCTCATCATCCTACACTCCATCCACTGAGTATAAACTATTCCTCTGGAATATTCTGTACTCTACTACCTCCATACCTTCAATTGTTCATTTCAATATACCTACTACCTTGAAGTAAGGATTGACGTCATGTTTATCACTAATATCTACAGGTCTTTACCTACCACCTACTATCACAGAATAGGTAAATAATTGTTTAATGAACTCAACTATACATACCAATATGCTACCCACCCTCCAAAACTATGACTCCTAGAATAAAATCTAGTATTTTTCAATCACAGTTTCCTACTTTCCCAGCAGTTATCCCTCCAGCATACTCCTCTAACACTCTATGATAAAACTCATCACAGTAGTCTTCAAACTATACACCCTTGAAACAGTCATTTCATGAGTGAACCAAGGTGTACCAAAAGTGATCAAAAATCCAAAAGTGATTATGTTCTTCCCATTTGTAGGGGGGGAAAAAACCTAATGTACTAGATAGAATCTCTTCAACTAAGAGTTTCCTTCCACAATTTTTTGTAAGCCTTTTGGACCCCCTAACAAAAATCATAGGATACAATTAAATCGAATCTATCAATATTTCTCAATGTTCTGCAAATAGTATCCGACCTCCAGATGTCTGACAACGGCACAAGTTAGATAATCACAGTTTTAACATATTTAACCTTTTATTATAAATAAATCCTAACACAAAGGAGGTGCTCAATAAATGTCTTATTAATTGAAATCCTTCATCCTTTCATCAGTGCACCTAAACATTTTCTGACTCTTCTCTACCACAACTATTTTTTTAGAATGGCAACTGTAATTAATAGAACTATATGGAGTATCAAGGTTTAACATTCTATAATTCCAAACAAGAGGTAAATCTAAATTCTAGTACCAAAGGTCCCCAATTTTTAAAGACTTACATTAAAAAGATAGAATTACAGAATCCAGTAGAGGTGGGGGAAGTTAGACTATTAGGGAGAAAGAAGCATCATGTCTAAATTCCCAATTAATTTCTGGACTTTGATCTTAACTGAGAATAAGCAAGTCAAAAACATGCAAAATTTAACTTAGGAAGTGATTAAAGTTGGCCTATAAAATTTACTTGTATTTCGGTACTTGGAAGCCACTAGTGTTTTCACATTTTTGAGGCTTAATGATGATACTGTTGTACTTTCTTTTTTTTTTATTTTTTTTTTTTTAAAGATTTTATTTATTTGACACAGAGAGAGATCACAAGTAGGCAGAGAGGCAGGCAGAGGTGGGGGGAAGCAGGCTCCCCACTGAGCAGAGAACCCGATGCGGGACTCGATCCCAGGACCCAGAGATCATGACCTGAGCCAAAGGCAGAGGCTTAACCTGAGCCACCCAGGCATCCCAATGCTGTTGTACTTTCATCCCTAAGAAAAATATTCTGCAAAAAGTAATCACAAAACTAAATAACCTTCAGTTATATTTTTAAAAAGCATTTTTAAGCCTATTACATGTATCATTTAACAGCACGTTAGTTCAGAAATAAAAAATAATTTAACAAGGAAAAGTTACAGATGATTTTCACCAAAACATTATTTTTTACTAAGGTTTTAAATTTTAATTCCAATATAGTTAACATACAGTATTCTATTAGGATCAGGTGTACAATATAATGATTCAACAATTCTATTTTTTTTTTTAAAGATTTTATTTATTTGACAGACAAAATCACAAGTAGGCAGAGGCAGGCAGAGAGGGAGAGAAGAGGAAGCAGGCTCACCGCCAAGCAGAGCGCCTGATGAGGGGCTCAATCCCAGGACCCTGAGATCATGACCTGAGCGGAAGGCAGAGGCTTAACCCACTGAGCCACCCAGGTGCCTCTGATTCAACAATTCTACATTGCTTAGTTTTAATCATAAGTATACTTTTTTTTTTTAAGATTTTATTTATTACAGACAGAGATCATAAGCAGGCAGAGAGGCAGGCAGAGAGAGGAGGAAGCAGGCCCCATGCAGTGCAAAGAGCCCGATGCCGGGCTGGATCCCAGGACCCTGGGATCATGACCTGAGACAAAGGCAAAGGCTTTAACCGACTGAGCCACCCAGGCGCCCCTATAAGTATACTTTTTAATCCCCATCACCTATTTACCCCATTCCCCCCTTACCTTCCCCTCCTCTAGTAACCACCAGTTTATTCTATATAGTTAAGACTCTATTTCTTGGTTTGTCTCTTTTTCTTTCTTTTCCTTGTTTGTTTTGCCAAAACATTATTTTAAATGGCTAAAATTAAAAATTTAAGTTCAGCTCTGTTGGGGTCACAGGTGATAACTCTTTGACTTCTACAATCTTTAAAACTATGAAAAACCACCTTAATAATTAATAATAAAGCATTATTCTTAAACCTTTCAATAATATTTTAAAATTTAAAAGCTTTCAAATACAACATTATTTAAAATGTGGAGGAATCAAGAATTCTTACTCATATTTGACAGTTTCTACAGCTCTGCACCTAACTTCCTATTAAGTATTTTTATTTCTTTTCACTTAGATTATCTTCTCCATATTTCTAATGCTAATTGCTATTTCTCAGTTGCTTCAAATAAATGAGATCGCTTCTAAAATATAACTTTGAGAATAGATATGTTGTCTAAGTTTTAGTCCTAGTTCTATCACAAATATTATACGTACAAAACATATTGCTATTTATTACTATTATATATTTACATACAATTATAATTATAAATGCATAGACTTTATACATGTATATATACCATATATAGTAGCATTACATGTATACCACTATATATACCACAAAAAGCAAACCAAAAATAGAAATTTAAAAAGAATTAAAAAAAAAACAAACAGAGCATACTGAAGCTGTAATATTTTCTTCCCTCACCCCAATCAATCATCCTATATACCTGCTGTGGTGCAAATACTACTCTGGAGACCACACTGTAGCCACACAGAAGTACCTGTAGTTCTCAGAAACAGCATGCTGTTTCATACCTTGTATTCATTGTAGTTGGGCATTCTAGATTGCCCCCTCAAGCCCTCCAAAATATATCCAGCAGCAATCTTCAACTCCTTCAATAATCAAGAAGTTCAAGTATAAACTTCTTTATGATAACTTTTACCTAATCTCTTTAGCCCTTCTCATTTCCTCATCTCATTTATGATCACCCCCACCCTCAGACTTAGGTTTCCCTCTTAAGTTTCCCTTGTACCTTTTTATATGTCCACTACAGAACCATCATCTTTTTTAAGTTTCTGTTTCCCTATTCAACTATAAACCACTTAGGGGCACGGGACTTATCATTTGATCTCAGAGACTTGTATGTCTAGCTTTGGCAGATACTCACATATTTGTACAATCAACTAACCTAGTGTAACACTCTCATAATACAAATGACTGGACTGAGATTCAAATTAAACACTGTGTCCACAGTCCAGGGTACTAATGTCATTGGCTGCTCTATGATAATGTCGCATCTTCTCTAACGTACCTCATTTCTTGTTCATAAAATACTTATAAAAGCTTAGCAGTATTGGAGCAGATGTAAAGTTCTCTTTACAATACTCTAAAACTAAGAATTAATTCAATATTTTACATATATAAAACAAATTATATCTAGGTAATTTTTTTTATTACTAAAACACCATGTATTAGGTATTTACACATCAGGTATTTGAGTCAACTATGGAAAATCATACTCATGTAGCCAGTCTATGGAATGTTGTTCTGGAACATATATCTCTATGTATCTTAATTGTATACCAAACAGTTATAACCAATGCTTTTCTCAAAGTTATGCCCAAAAGTATTTATTCAGATTTTAGGCTATTAGAGAAAAAGAAATGAATGCCTAGTATCTACAAGTGTGGTCTGGCAAACCTATTATTTATAAAATGTTTACATACATCAAATACAATAAAAGCAAGGGACTCAAAACTTTATCTGAGGCCATCATATTGTTTTTTGCTACCAAAATGCAAGAATTTTATCTTTCTTGAACTAAGAATATCAGAAATACATTATTATGTTTATAAACAACAGAATGTTTTCATTTCTAAGTATGGATGCTATTACATCATATGGGGATATAGTATTCTGAGCATTAGCCATCAGGTATCATTCTAAGCATTGAGAAATTAATTTTATGAAGAACAGAAGTAATCTCCCTGCTCTTTTGCAGAACTCAAGAAGTTTTTCTTATACACATAATACTTCTGAAAACACTTATAATTCATTCAAACCAATACCATACTCCTTAGCACTTCCGTGCAACCATTCTCTCATCTCATTCTAAATCCCTGTTTTCACATCTATAAAACTGGATGCTTGGACTAGATAAATTCTATGGTGCCTCCAGATCTAAACTCTTGTGATACCAATTTGGGAGTATATTTTACTACTTAAAAATAATGACATGTGAATGGATTGTTTTTTATGAGTCATAACTATAATGACTCTGTGGAGATGAGAGTAATAAACATACTACACAAGTAAAATATCACCAAATAAAGTATTAAAGGTAAGCCTGTAATTATTATGAAATAATTCTACTTTATGAAAAGTCTCAAGAAGGAATTCCTTAAATAGAGCCCCCCCTAATGAGCTATCACTGTTTAACTATTGTTTTCAGTAGAAGAAGTCACTAATAGTCTTGAAAACATATGGGAAGCCAGTGGACACATTAGATTATTTTTAAATTACCATTATAAAATCAAGAAGCAAAAGCCTACAACTTCTCAGGAGCTAATCATAAAAGCACTAAATATAATGCCCAGTTTCAGATATGAGGAAAATATCCATTCTATTCAACTACTATTACTTATACTATAATGGTTAAAATTTCTATCAGACTAACTGTGGAACTGACACTGCTAACTTTACATTTATTAACTCATTTAATCCTAGGGTAACACCATGAGGTACTCTTATTATCCCCATATTACAGATGAGGAAACTAAAGCCAAAAAGGTAAAGTGACATATGCAAGTTCAGTCAGCTCTTAAAAAATCAAAGTAGTATTCCACTTCAACTACCATTTCCAACATTCAATTATTTTTCTATTCCTAAATTTCTATTCACTTGAGAAATTAATTTGGCTCACATCAAATAAATGATTACAAATACGTTTATTTTAGTACCCCTTGTGTTACATTACTTTCTCTCACTAAAGAAAAACAATTGACTCTGAATATATGGGTATAGTATATCAAGAGCACAGTGCCACCTGAACTGACTATGATTTCTAGTAGAATAAACACAGATGTCTAAACATTTTAAAATTTTAGTGTTGATGCATCCACTATTACCACAAAAATTCAGTCTGTTCATATAAAGCTGAGAAAAAAAGATCAGGAACACGCCACAGTAATTATCAATCATTTAAAAACACTCTATAGAGGGCTATGGATAGGGTGGCTGGGTTATGTACATTGGGGAGAGTACGTGATATGGTGAGTGCTGGGAAATGTGTAAGCCTGACGATTCACAGACCTGTACCCCTGGAGCAAATAATACATTACATGTTAATAAAAATTAAAAAAAAAAACACTCCATAAATTTACGATGGCCGACATGTAGTAAAACGATAAATTTCTTGGTTTGAAACGACCACCTTTTTACATGAGCCAAACACATTTTTCTAAAGATATTTCATCCTAAAAACTTTTTTTAATGTCATGTTAAAACTGTCTAAATGTCATGTTAAAACTGTCTAAAAGTTGTGGTCCAAATTTTATCACACTAAAACTCTTCCTCTACTCTATCCCCTTAATTCTTCCCATCGGCATCATTTTACTTTGTACCTACAAACTTTACCTGTTCTTCACCGCTCAGGGCTCGGCTCCCTTTCAGCTTTTCATCTGGGTGCCCACATCCATCACACCCTTGCGGGCCCCCAATCAAGGCTGCTCCTCCTCCCTGGGTTCTCAATACCAACTCTGCACCTATCAGCTACCCCCCCCCCCCGTGCCCGGCCCAATCCATCTTCCCACACATGCGAGGCTGTTTGTGTCACTCCATCAGTCCCATCCGGGACGCGGTTCACTTACCGAGAGAGAAGCGCCAACTTTTGCTCCAGCATCATCTCCAGCTTCTGGCCCTGTTTGGAGATCCAGTGGTCCACCCCATGCAGGCGGTAGCACGTCTCCAGCATCAACCTGAAGTCTGCCACGAACTCGGTAATGCTCCCATACTGGCCGCTGGCGAACTTCTCCTCCATCTTCAGCAGACACATGCCCAGCCCGAACTGTTGCGGGAGGGCGCGACCGCCCCGGCCCCCGTCGCGCGGCCCCTCGGCCACCTCATCCTCCCCGGTGGCAACGCCCCCCAAGGGCTGCAAGAAGGGGGCGGTGAGGCCCCGGTGCTTCTCCTGCAGGAACTCGCCCAGGATGCGGTAGCCCTGCTGCAGCTCATAGGTCAGCTCCTGCTCCTTGCAGCCACCGCCCACGACCACCATCTCCTCTTCCTCCTCGTCCTCCTCCTCCTGGTCGTCCTCATCCTCCCGCGAGAAGAAACTCCTCTCTTTGGCCGGCCCCGAGGCTGGGACCGCCGCTGCCATCTCCACCTCGTCGTCCTCTTCCTCGGGCGCCGGTGGCTGCCACTCCTCCTCCCCGGCCGGATCCATCTCCCCCGGCGTCTCGGGCACGCTCATGGCCCCGGCAGGATCAGGTTGGGTCGTTTGGAGCGGCCGCTCGAGGCGCCGGGGGACGTGTAAGCGCGGGCTGCTTCCTCAGGGCTCGGCCGAGCCTCGCAGCACCAGCCCCATCGGGCTCCACTCTCAGCCGCTCGCTCGGCTCACTACGCGCGGGGGTCTCGAGCTCGCAGCCGGCGGGGCGGGGTTACATGGCGCGCGAGGGAGGGGGGAGAGAAGAGGAGAGCTTAGGTGCCCTCCTCTCCCCTCCCCCCGGCGGCGGCGCGCGCCAGGCCCTCCTTTGCCTCACCCCTCCGCTCCCCCCCCCCCCCCCCCCCCGCCCTTCCCCCGCCCCGCCCCGCCCAGTTGCCGCGGCCTCGGCGCCCCACCCCCTCCGGACCAGCTGTCGGGGTTCTAGGAAGGGGCGAAGAGGAAGTGGGGACTCTTCTCTTGCCGCCCTAGAGGGGGTCGCAGCACTGGGCTGCGGCGGCTGGGGCTCCTCCTCTCCCTCACACCCACTCCCGCCCCTCTCTACCTGCGGGGTACCCGGGGAGGAGGAGGCGACGCGCGGACGAGGCCCGGCGACAACTGTCAGTTAGAAGTCCCGCTGGGCCGGAGGCGGGGAAAGGAAGGGGAGGGGCAAGGAGAGAAGGGGGAGGGCACTCAAGCTACCCGCAGGCTCTGGGGCGAGCTGTGGAAAGAGGCAAAGAAAGACACCGTCGCCATCCACGGAGCGCATGCGTAGTAGGACAGCCCCAACCCCCACCCTCTTTGCGTCCCGCCCAGGTACGCGAAAGCACAGACCAGCTCAGCTACCGGCCCCGAGGCCTAGTAGGTTGCGCAGCTGAATGATGTCATCAGCTTGTAGACTGCTGTTAAGGGGCGGAGTGGAGAGGGAAGCAAGGCGCCTGCGCAGCTGTACTCGTCGGTGCCAGAAAGGTCGAAGAGATTTTAAAAGCGTCTGTAGCAAGAGGTTCTCTATTTTGCGAGGTCCTAATTAGCCCTAAAAACTAAGATTAATTCTGAAGAGCTTGCTGGATAACCTTCTTTAATGGCAAATGAGTAGTAAGAAGGCATAAAATGTAGATCCTATCCTATTACAAATTCTATGTTCTCTGCCTCCACCTTCTCCATTGTGACCGCTGGATTTTTAATAAACTAGAATTTGGAAAGTTTAGAAAGGAGTTTCAAGGACTCAACCAACGGAAACATACGTTCACATGCAAAAGAAAAAGAGATAATTTGTAGAACTCAAATTTCTGAAACTCCAGTCCCCACTTCTTTAGATCAATTCCTATTTTAAATAATTTCATGTTATGTGTTAAAATTAACATTTTCATCTTGAGATCTACTAAGAATAAATAAAGGAAATGGAACCTTATTAAAAATCCTTGAGGTTAAAAACAGTCTTCAAATAATTCAAGTCTAAGCCGTACAGCATTAGTCGTTAGCCTTAAAATGTCACTACACACTTAAAAATTACTGTTTAGAGATTGTCTAAAAAGTGGACTCGTTCACTTTAATTTAGGTATTGCTTAAAGTAGGAAGAAAGGAGCTAATGGTTCCATAAAGCAGGTATTATTTTCTCGTGTTCTATATGAAAGATACACACATCTTTCTACTTAACGCATAATGTTCTAGCTTGAAACATGCAATTGCCGTCCTAGAAATCAGGCATTTTAAAAAAAGAAGCCATCGAACCAAATGGTCGCTATATTTAATTCTTGATTATTGTGAACCTTTAAAGCACTGATAAAGTCAAAACTTCAAAGCTTGGGGGGCAGTAAGTTAAATAGCAATATTAGGTAAAATAGTGTTCCCATTATTCAGTTTTCAAGGTCTCCTCTCATCAAACATTTGTAACTTACTGGGCCCTTTTACAGCATTCTCTATTTCCTTAGAGCCCTTAGATGTACCTCACAGGAACAAAGCCAGGAAGCAGTCTAATTTCAGCAACTGGCAAGGAAAAATGTGTCTGACTGAACATCCCTCATTCCCTTTGACAAAGCCCAAGAATCTAGA
Organism: Taxidea taxus jeffersonii; assembly: GCA_003697995.1. Lineage (NCBI taxonomy): Eukaryota > Metazoa > Chordata > Mammalia > Carnivora > Mustelidae > Taxidea > Taxidea taxus. The sequence goes on along the minus strand of RCUC01134669.1, from coordinate 5,575 downwards.
CCCACCATCCCCAGCAAATATCCCCCTTCATCTTTACTACCAACCCTATTTCATGACTCTCTAAAAATATACATTGCATTTATTGAACCCTGTGCCATGAAGCACTTTCTATTATCTCCTTTAATTCTCATAACAATCCTAGGTATTATGCCTATTTTACAGATGCAGAAACTGATGCTTAGGTTAAGAAAGTAGTTTGCCAAAATTCAAATCTAGGTCTGTAATACCTTCTCTTTCATACCATATATCTCTATCGATCATACCTTCTCTATCATATAATTCTCCATGGTGCCTAATTCCAAGTCATCCAGCAGAATATCCAGTTCCTAGTGCACAAAGTGTAAGGAATTGCTAGAAATTTGACCAAGGGCTTCTGAAGGGATATTAAGATAAACAGGTATGAGTTGAAGGAACATCAGCTATAGATCATGGAGAGGCCAAAATGTTTGTGTTCTTAGCTATGATGAAAGTAGGATTGGGTCCTTAAACTCCAAACAAAAACAAAAAAAAAACTATTATACAAAAACTATGTTGGTTGCAGGTAAATTAGAAAATATAGTGACAAGAAAAATTGCCATTTAATCCCACCACCCAGAGAAAATTTCTATTAATATTTTGTGGTAGGGTTTTTCTATTTATTTATGTGTATTTTTACTTATCCTAAATAAAATTGTGACTATACCATAATTAATGTCCTTTCCTTTTTTCCCTTATTAATAATAAATCCCCTATTAATAATAAAATCTCAACTTCCTATCTCTGTCCACAACAGCCTAGATGGCCTGTTCTTCTGAACTGGCAGGAAGTGAATCAGGGAAATTCTAATGTAAAAGCAATTCTAAACTATACGTAAACACAGTATAGGTACAAACAACAGCACTAATTAAGCATTTAATTTATTAAGCATTTACTTGGTCTTAAATATTTGCTAAATACTTTACATACACAGTACTCACAAGAACCCCAGGAAATCATGGCAGATATATTTGTTCTTAAATTTTGGATCAATGACTTGCTTACTAGAAAACTTTTTTTCTACCCTACAAAAAGCTTGACATTAAAGATCAACATTCCAATTAATAAAATTAACTCTAGATTTATAGAACTGTTTTCTTAAAATGCATATCTACTGCTAAATGATTGGTCTCAAAGCTGTTTTATTTTTCATGTTTAGAGATAAAATTAATTTTGCTTCCCTTTCATTTTCATAATAGAATACTCTTCAGTGCTACTATAGAATCTATTAAGAACTTCTTCGAAATAGAAATCTATTTAAGACCCATTTTGAACCAGGACTTCTCTTCTTATTGGGCTGCTTTGCAGGGAGGAAATGGCATACATACACAATGCAATATTCTGTTCAAACACATAATATTAATAGACTCCCACAAATACTGATTACTGTTTGTCAAACACTGAATAATGGTGTTACAAGCTACCAATGTTACATGTACCAGGATAGCCTATTTAGTAACCATACTTCTTAAGAGTCCTGAATAACTTGAAAAACAGAGACCAATCAGGCTAAGATTTTCAAGTTCTTAACTCTTAGCTGGACACCTTAGGGACTAGAATATGAATATGCCTCACCCTGTTCTCAGGAGAACATTATAAAAAAGTTCATAGGCTATATAAAGAAAACTCCTCACATCCATGGCAATATCTCAAAACTCCCAATTTCAGCATCCTCTCACTACCATGGAAACAGGCAGTATTATCAAGGAAGAATTAAGCTTGCCACTATTTTTCATCCATAATTCCAAAGATATTTGTCCTGGAAGTTCCATCTTTGTAAGCTCTCAGTATCTTGTGATAGGCAGCATGAAATCTTGACACAAGTATATTGTTTGCTCAGCATCAATAATTCAGACAAGTAACAACAATTTATATACTTCACATCAACTAGGGAAAAGGTGACAAACATTCTAAGACAACAGAAGCACAGTTATCACCAAGTTCTGTGTTTAAGAGATAAAACATGCAAGGTGAACGTAAGGCTAGAACACTGACTAATCCTGGAAAAAGATATAGGGAAGGAATATTAACTGTTCAGCAGGGAGAACAGTTCTCTCAATTAAAATGGAATACACTCACAATAATTATTTGGAATTACTTTCATGGTAAAAATATCCACGTGACATTAAAGTGCATCAAGCAAAATTTAGCAACTCCTGTAAAGCTTCCTGCTGCACATCATCAAGTTGGGATATGCATTCCAACCATAATTCTTCAGAAGTCTGTACCTGACGCACAACATTAGCTAGGCGTTTGGCACAGGGATCTTCATAGTTAATAGTTTCATTAATTTTTCCTTCTGCAATTATACTGATTATTTTGGGAAGATTGGAATTATTTGGACCAAGTACAACTGGATGGTTACTTTCAATTAAGTCACAGAGAAAATTCAAAGTCTGAATAGCTTCCTCTTTATCCTCATGCAGTGGAAGCCATGATAACCAGTGTGGAAGAACTTCATCTACATTTACACAGTTAGGCTTAAACCTCAAAATCTTCCCTACTGCTGAGATACAGTTCTCTGTAGCAATGACATTTTTTTTGGTTTTGGAATTTGGACACTTAATAACTTTTACCAGCAGTGGAACAGCTTCTGAACATAAAGAACGATAATCATCTCCACCAAACTGTGCCATAACACCCAGGCCATAAGCAGCAGCTTGCCTGACTTCAGGGTTATTGTCTCGCATATTTAATAGCATTGGCCACCTAAAATATTCTACATATTTAAATGAGGTTGGACTGCAGTGCTCTATGATATCATCAAAAATGCACAATCCCCACTGTCTGTCTGGCCATGGCCTACTTGAACAAATTAGATTTACAATTAATGGAAGCAGCTGTTCAAACCATGGTAAAATCTTTTCCTTGTAAGTACTAAATAATGAGTGCAAAATATCTGATACTTTGGTCAGAATATAAACATCACATTCATCCTCGTCTTGCAGAGACATTTCAACCTGTTGGTCATAATTTTCTTCCTGTCTTTTAACCTGTCTCAATTCTTGGTTTTTAAAGTGCCCTTCAAGTTTTGTTTTCAATATTTCCCCTAGTTCTCCCAAGTGTTCATCGTTAAGGCACCCATCTCCCATTACTTCAATGGACTTTGCAAAAGAATTCATTATTTCTGAGAGTACATCTGTATCAGGTTCAGTACCAATAGCCTTAATTAAGGGATCACATATGAATTGCCATATCTGTGCAAGATACTCTGGGCCATGAATTCTTGCACATTTCAGGAGAAAAGGCATAGACTCTGCTGCTGCCACCCGAACATTGTCATGGAAATAAAATTTCAATAAAGGAACCATAAGCTTTACAACTTGTTCTGTATATTCCACAAATCCTTCCCTTAACTCCTTAGCATAGTAAACCAACATCTGGCAAGCAGTTGCTTTTGCTTCGAGTCCTGAAGTTTTAATTCCAAAACTTTGTTGGTCTCCAAGATTTACAAATTGCCATCCATCATCATCACTCATATTTTCCACATCTTGTGTGTCTAAGAGAGCAACATCAGGTTTAGCTGAAGCAGTTTTAATAAGAGGCTCAATAACTAGTGGAAGGTACTGCTGAAAATCATTTCCAAGAATTTTACACATTCTAGCCCATGCTGAAACCATGTAAGATGTCTGAGGGTCATCATCTTCCATATTACTTAAGTCAGATTGTGTCTTTAATAATAGCTGCATCACATTTGATGCATCTTGCATAAATTTTTCCTTCCCAACAGCAAGACCAACATGGCTAATGCATTCAATAGTTTTTCCTTTCAGAAGCTTAAGTTCCTTTTGAACAGCAAGCTCAACAATGTGCTTTAGTGATGGCATAAATATATCATAATATGGAACAAATTTTTCTTCTATTGTATCTGCAACTGAGGCAATGGTCGTCACAAGCTGTTCCAAGGCCAGTTTAGTTCCATTCCGAATCAACTCTTGAAGTTTAATCACCAAGATAGAATGTAGATTTCTCACCATACTATCCAAATATAGAACAAGCAATGCTTTGGGGCAGTCTTCAATAAAAATAATAAGTGCAGAAGCCGCATGTGATTGCACACGCTGATTACCTTGATTTTCCATGGTACGCAAAAGAGCTGCAATCACTGTTTCATGGAATTTCTTTTGGAAGTTAGGCGCAAAATCTGTAGCCATCTGTCCAAGCGTAGTACAGGCTGCAGCCCTCACTCTTGGGTGAGGATCCTGAAGAAAAAGCAAAACAGAGTTAACTGTTTCATCTAGAATTGATTCCATTTGCTGATGGCATCCTTCTCCAATGGCAGATAAGGCCATTAATCCAGCATGTCGGTATTTCCAGTCAGGGCTCTGAAGCATCTGCATGATGTGCTCCTTAGTCATTGGTAAAACAAGTTTTCCACCGAGCCCACAAGCCAGTCTGTCTAGTGCACTCTCAGCAGCAACTGCATTGCTGTCAAAATCATCTTCTTCCATTTCATCAGCATTTACCCAGTCCTCATCATCTTGTAGATCAACCATCATTGCTAATATATGAGGAACTGCCTGTGCAATTATATTTGTATGTTTTTTCAACATTGGGGTTGCAGTTTCAGACAAAGTCACTATTATTTCAAGGGCCAGCTGGCGTTGCAGATTACTAAGTCTAGAGTCTCCACATAACTTCAGACTCAACTGCAGAGTATCTTCTAAATAAGGACCCAGATATTTAGGTACAGTATCTGCAATCTCAACAAGGGATTCTAGCACTGAATCATCATCCTGATAGCACGAGTCATTCACAGCCTGTAAGATTCCAGGAAGCAAGTCTGCAAAGTCTTTGAAAAGAGCAATATTATTCTCATTAGCAAGTACAAATGCAGCTGCAGCTCTAGCAGACAATGTCCTGATTGCGGGATGTTCTTGATCTTGAATGCACTGGTCCAACAACCGTTTGATGATATCCAAATCATGCCGCTCTTGGTTCCCAAAAATCCCAGGAAAGTGCCAGAAAACATGAAGTGCAACTTCCCATAGAACTACATTTTTAGAGTAGATTGAATCAATAAGGAACTTCAGACCTTCAGGCCAGTGGTTAGTGCCATCCTCATCTATCAAATTCCTGGCTAGCACGGCAAAAATATCACAAAGTTTTTTCCTCATGCTAGCATGTGTTTCTAACTTAACAGCCAGTATCAGTTCAATCTTGACGTCCCTCTGAACATCAGAAGGAAGATTTGGATAGACTTCCTCAAACCCAGAGGACAAAAGCCGTCGTAGCAGTGCGGCAGCCATTTGTCTCACCTCATAACCTGCTCTTCTATTTCTGACAGCATCTAAGAGGAATGTAGTCTTACACAGACCTGGGATATTTTCATAGACTTCCTCTGCCTGTCTCCGCACCATACAGCTTGGATTGATCAGGTTCTTCAGAAGCTGGTAAAACTCTTGCTTTCCCGACACAGTGGCTGGTAACCCTGCAGCCCCGGCCGCCGCCATCGCGCTATGTCAAAGAAATCGCGACCGGGAAGAAGGGAGGGGGTCTGCGGCCAGAAACAGTGACGCAAGCAAGGCGCCAGCAGGGATGGGCGGGGTCGCTCATCCTC
>ML102771.1:34632-45479 GCA_003697995.1 Taxidea taxus jeffersonii | reverse complement strand
AAGCACCCAAAGCATTACCGTGGTCCCCCGTATTGGGGCATAGAGAAACAAGTAATAAATGGAGTCCTACCTTAGGTCCATGTCACAGTTCTTCCATTGAACTTATGAACGCACCCAGTGATCATTTCTTCCAGACTCCAAATATGTCATTGGAATAGATATACTTAGTAGTTGAAACAAAAATGCATGCTGATGTTGGTTCCTTAATATGGTAGTATAAGAGCTATGTAATGAAGAAAGCCAAGTTCCTCCTTGACCAAAACAGTAAACCAAAACAAAAATATGTACTTGAAGGGAAGGGAAGGCAGTTCCACCCACAGAAAGGAAAGCAGGGATAGTAGTCTCCGTGACTTCCCAACTTAATTACCACTTAGGTCCTTCAAAAACTGAACAAACCATGGTGAAGGACAATGAACTGCCACAGAGTTAATGAAGCATTAGCCCAATTACAGTTGCTGGGATAGATATGGTAGCTTTCTATAACAGGTTTACACAGCTTCTAGCATAAGTTATGATAACATTAACCTGGCAATTCTGCATTGTTTTCTATCCTTATCATAAAGAGAATCAGAAGCATTTTGCATTTACCTAGAACAGAAAATAGTATACATCTATGCTTTTATCCCAGAGCTATACTAACTCTCTCACCCTTGTCATAATATAGTTTGAAGGACCATCTTTTTACAGAGTATCACATTGATCCACTATATTGATGACATTATATTAATCAAACCAGATGAACAGAAAGTGGTACATGCAATCGAGCCCTTAGGAAGACATGTCTGTACCAGAATGGGACATAAATGCTATGGAGTCTCAGGAGGCCACCACATCATTGATGTTTGAAGTCTAATAGTCCAGTAGCCTGGGTTTACTGGAACATCCCTAAAACTAAGGGCAAATTATTGCACAGTGAATGTCCTCAGACAGAAGCATGTTGCTTTAACAAGACTTTTTGGGTTCTGGAGGCAGTACATTTCCCCACTTATGAACACTACTTTGACTCATTTGGCAGATGACAACATAGGCTGGTGGTTTTGAAAGAAGCCAGGAGCAGGTCCAGTCTGTGGTTAACACAGCCCTGTCTCTCAGGCCATACTTGGCAGACCCTATGGTCCTACTGGTATATGGGTTGGAAGAGATCTAATGTGGAGTTTATGGCAAGCCACAACAGAAGAATCACAATGTAGGCCCTTATCACAATCTAAGCTAGTCCATGCAGTCTGTAATAACCAACCATAAACCATTCAAAAAGCAGTATCCAGCATCCTTTTGGACCCTTGTAGTGTTCTGACTGTGAGACCCCAGTGATTATGTAGCTGGACCATTAAGAGCTGTCAGGTCTATGTTAACATGTGACGCAGATCCAGTATACTGCTGTCCACTGTAAAATGGAAATGGAAAATCCTGGGTTAGCTGTAAAATTAGCCATAAAACACAAGTTAGCTGCTTAATCAGGTCCCCTGGGCTCTCACACAATCCACCTCTCCCTCAACTCACACCTTTGGCCACATGGAGGGGTCCTTGAGGACCAAGTGAGAGGGGATCAAAAAGGCCGAGCTTATTTCTTAGATGGGTCAACTCAGTAGGTAGTACCAACTTTATGTTGTTCTGTATGATCTCACTCAGTCCTCATGGTTAGACTAAAAGCTTCATGAGGCCAGAAAGTTGGTCTGTCTTGTTCACCATTTAATCACCAGGGCCAAGTACAGTGTTTATCTAGTAAGTATCCCATAAACGAATATTTATTGCTCCCATAATACATACCAAGTCCTGTGTGGGTACTAGGAATATAGCAGTAAACACAACAGAATTTACTGAACTTTAGTAGGTTCAATAAATATTTGTTGAAGAATGAAAGAACAAAAACGCTTTATCATCCAAGGTCCTCCCAGGAATCAGAATCCAATTCAATTGAGTAAAAGTTCATTCTCATCTCTGGTCAGAGACCAGAAATAGTGTGAAAACTTTACCACTCATAGGGTGAAAGGCACAACAGGGGAGGAGGGCATTAGAGAATTAGATTAAGAAATACTAAGCTAAGGGGCACCTGGGTGGCTCAGTGGGTTAAAAGCCTCTGCCTTCGGCTCAGGTCGTGATCTCGGGCTCTCTGCTCTTCGGGAGGCCTGCTTCCTCTCTCTCTCTCTCTGCCTGCCTCTCTGCCTACTTGTGATCTCTGTCAAATAAATAAATAAAATCTTTAAAAAAAAAAAAAAGAAATACTAAGCTAAGATCATCAGCAGAAGCTATAGTTGAGGAACCCAACGGTTGCATGAATTATGGCCCAGAATAGAAAGAGAGCCTCGAAGAAACACCTGATCTCTCTCTTCCTTCACCCTCTGGTCTCTACCAGTGTCTCTCTTTGGCAACAAGGAAGTTAACTAATGCGAAAGGGAGCCCTGGTGATGTAACCTGCAGGGATGTGCCTCCAAAGAATCAATCCGAGCAGAAATCAAACAATGGATCTGGGAGTGGTGAGAGGACAAATGGAGAAAACAGAATAAACACTTAGAAATATCTTTTCCTAATTTAACAGATAAGAAAGCTGAAGCTGAGCCTGCTTACACAAGTAAAATTACAGAGGCAGAATTCAAACCCAGGGCAAATAATTCCAAAATCATTCCTTTTAATCAACACCTTACTCTGCCGCTAGGCATTCTGATTTCTGGAAAAGTTGAATGTGCAAAGACTGAATAAATCATATTTTCTATTCCGAGAAACACATAGGTGCTAGAGGAACATGGTAGATGACAAGGTAAACAATATCCTCATGATAGAGCCTGGAAATCTGATCACAGAAAGTCATGCAATGGGCAATTCACTTCAAAGGAGAGTATGTGTCATGTTTGGAGGTGCTGACCTTTACAAAAGATAGCCCTTGTGATACTGGACCTGTTGACATGATGACATAAAGTAACAATGGAAAGTGTCATACCCTCTGCCCCTCCTTTGAGCATCTGGGTTGTATACTTCTTAGTAGGGCTACATGAAGACTTCCCAGCAGATATGCAACATGGAGGTTTTAAGTGAATCCATTTCCAGACCCTCAACTTCCATATGCCTCCTTTCAAAAATAAACTTGCCTGACGACAGGCCTGCAGGCTTCTTGTTCTTTACTACCACTCACTTCATGATCACTGTTCTCCCACTTTACAAAAGAAATTCTTCTCACTCATGTGGAGACCTACCACAGTACCTTGCCCCATAGCTGACTAGCCTCCCTGGCACCAAACCAAAGAATGCACTGGAGAACACATTGTTCTTGAGAGCCGGTTCTTTAAGTACAAATTAAGAAATATTCAAGGCAAAGCTCCCTACTGAAGCTACATAACCTACTCATTTTCTGAGTATCTAATTAGTTAATCATCCCAGAATTAGTATCCAAAAATGAGTTTGTCACCAGGATGCTTGATAACAAATTTATATGAATGAAAAAATGAAGCCAGACTCTCTTCTGATGGAAAACAAGTGATCCGGCTGAATGACTTGACAATAAGAACGGGCTTTGTTCATGAGATGTTACTGCAACATGTACCATACACTGAATGAACTAAATTCTTAGCTTCAGTTTTGATAAAAATATATTAAAAACTCTTATGCAATATACAATATGGTGAAAATCACATCCTCTGTAACTAATTAAACTTATGACATGTGGACTTAAAAATGTGGGGGCACATACCTTTTCAAAATTCTTTTAGGGAGTACATGAACAAAACAGTTGGAGGATACTATTCTAGATCCTAGCGTAGGACACATTTTAGATCTGGAAGGGATACCGTTACTTGGTACAACTTTCTTCATAGAGAAGCAAACAAACACAGAGAAATTAAAGGACTTGCAACCAATTTGTGACAGAGCCGGGATTAGAATCTGAGCCTCCTGGTCCCTAAGGCATGTTTTCAGTTGATATACTTGGCAGATAGAATTCTGCCCTCTCTCCCACACCTGCCAGACTATCAAAGAGCACTTAATGCAGAAGGCAGACATTAGTTAAATAAACGAGCAATTCTCTTCAGAACAGAAGTGCCAGAGAAGACAGAATCTACACAGTTGCTTATCTTTAATGGACGTTGGCTATGACACCAATGAGACCATATGGGGTGAAATCCTTGGAGTCAAAAGGGTTAACATGAGTCACAAAAATATCTTTATTGGCCACGGGTTACTTCACAGTCCCAGGCCAGCCATTGAACTGGAAGATTAATTTCACCTCAGCCTCACACAGTGATCACATCTGTCTTCTGAAATGTGTTCCTTGAACACACCCAACTCTTCTCACTCTACTGCCAGACTCCTGCATGACCCCTGGTAGTTTCCCAGTATGTCTCCCTTTCAGATTTAATCCCTTTCAGATTTAATTAGCATGGCACTCTAGGGGAATCCCTCACAGAGTTACCGTGGCCTGTGTCCCAAGCACATTTTGATGATGATTTTGCCTCACAGGCAATGAAATTTTATCCCCTGTTGATCCAGCCATAACTTCCCTAGAACATAGTTCATGTTCTCTGCTTTATTTTTCTGTGTTTTTAAATTTTTTTTTCTATTCCACAGAATTCTATTTTTCTGTTCAGGTTAACTGAAGATGTTTACCTGCTTTGGGCTCGGAGGAATGAAGGCATATACATTATCTCTGGGAGCAGGTGAGGGAAGAAGGTACTGGAGTTTGGAAGATTCCACTGACTTTCATCTGCAATGATTAGCTGTGCTAACTAGGCTAAAATCGAAAACTGTATGTTAATAGCGAAAGAATGATCCATGTTAATTGAGCATACAATTACAGTGGAACATTTAATAAGCAAAATACTAGAGCCAAGAGGCCTCAGAATAAAAATCATTGAAAGGAATTCAGTGACTATTGATTTTGAAATGTTGGCATTAATTTATGAGCAATCAATACTCTTTTAATTGGAATTTTGCTGTCTCTGGGTACATACATAGCACAGTCTATTAAGGCAAATGATAAGTCCCCTTTGTTTTAGAGCTTATGGCAGGGAATTAGAGATGAGATCCTGGAATGGAGCCTTTATTTCACTCACCAGCACCATTTAACTATGAAATAAAATCAAGGAAGCGGCTCTATTTAGATTAGATACTAGAAACATCTATAGACCAGAGTTGGAGCTCCAGATTTCATTCAGAGGCCATCACTTATCATACGTGTGACTTTTCTGAGCTTCAGTGCCATCACCTATAAACTAAGGTGAATAGTATTTACTTCCTCCAAAAAGTGGTGAGGATTAAAATGGCAGAAGAACTATCCAATGTATGTCAGTACGATGACCTTTACAAAGGAACTCTCCTGGGTGAATATTTCACTTGCTAATCTTAAATACTCACCCCCTATGCCAAAAAGAAACATCCCCCAAATTCTAGGAGACCAGGTAGTTCCATGGACAGTATATCATAATCATTTCCATATTACATTTTCCTGCCCGCTCTACACCCTCAAAATTCATGTCATTCCACAGGCCATTCCCAGAAATAGCCAGCTGCCCTCTGGGCTAGTCTGACCCAAGTGTGCCGAATAATATCAAACCCTCTTCCAATTTTAGACAAATTGCCCTCAAATTGAGGGAGGGGAGTGAGGGCAGATCCTGGAAGGGCTTGCCGTCTGGCTGACCTGATTCTAAGCAAAGCAGTCCTGAGTAGATTTTTAAACATCATCTCTCACCTCTCAGGACTAACGTTCAACAGAGAAAGATGTGAAGGGGAAAGCCCCTTAAACGGATAAGTTGCAGCAAAATTCTGAAAGCCTTGACAACGAGGGAGAAAACTGCCAGAAGAAGAAACTGGGAGAGTGTTATGCCCAAATGCATCATCTGTTCTGACAGGCAAATTTCACAAGAAGCCAAACCTTGACAATCCCCCCTTCCCCCGCCTTTTTTTTTTTTTAATTGCTTCCCTGGCAACCTCTCCCCAAGCTGCAGCAGTCAGACTACATTGCAGGTGCACACTCTGCTTTCCTCTCCCTCTCCGCGAGACTAATGTATTCAGGTGAACGGTGCAGGTGGAGAGTGAAAGGGTACGCAGAAGATGGGGGGCCTGTGACTACCTCCACTGTCCCCCAGGATGAGTCCCAGGCTGCAGGGTAAGATAATACCTCCTCCCCTTATGCTCCGCTCTTATCATTCATAAATTTTCCATCTCTGAAATGTTACTGAAGGATAATGAGTTTGATTATTTGCTTGGGGGCGTTTGTTTTATTTCATTACTAGCAAGTAAGATAGCAAAACAATGCCGGTTCACTATAGGGTGTTGACATATTTTATAAACATCATAGGGGAGCTAGAAAATATAGTGACCATATCTTGCACAGCCAGAGTTTTGTATATTTAAATTGTGGTAGTGGAAGGGCAAAAAAAGGAAGCTGGAAAATAAATAAACAAAAACTACATGTGTTGCTGAGATGATTGCAGAAGATGCAACACACACACACACACACACACCACTAAGATTAACAAATATTAGACTGCCATCAAAAAGGTGGGGGGACACTGTGGGGCACCTGGGAGGCTCAATCTGTTGAACAATGACTCTTGATTTTGGCTCAGGGTCATGATCTCTGTGTCCTGAGATGGAGTCCCGAGTGGGACCCATACGGGTCATGGAGCCTGATAGAGATTTTCTCTTCCCCTTCCCCTCCCCCCACACCTATATGTGAACTCTGTCTCTTTCTCTCTCTCTCCCCCCAATTTTTTAAAAAATATTTTATTTTTTTATTATTTAACAGAGAGAGGGAGAGCACAAACAGGGAAAGCAGCAGGCAGAGGGAAAGAGAAGCAGATTCACAGAGCAGGGAGCCTGATGAGGGCTCAATCCCAGGACCCTGGAGCCACAACCTGAGCCGAAGGCAGACCCTTAATGACTGAGCCACCCAGGCACCCCTCTAAAAAATTTTTAAAAAGCAGGGGTGGTGGCAGTGAATCCTCACCTCAAAAATCTACCATTTTAGCTGATGAAGAGATGCAGCTCTGATATATTTTAACAAATATTTGCTTAATATAGATATCCAAAATCAAGAGGTTAAAGCAACAGGAAGTTTGCCTTAGGCGTGGCTGAAGTACTACAGAGAGATGCCATCCCAGTTTCCTGTACATCTGCAGCAGTAACAGAAGACATACCTCTCCACCGACCTATGTGTTTCTACTTTAAACCATCTCTACTGTCCTGATCCAGGGTGATTTGGAAGCTGAACAAGGATATCCCACAGAAATGCATGAGCTTTTGAACTTGCTCAGCAGTGTGCTATTTGTCTCTGATGTTAACTCCTTTCTTATAAAAGGACAAATGCTAAATTGGTGTGTTTTCCCAATAAATTGAAGTAGGTTATATCTTCCAGTCCAGATCTCAATTCCTGTCCCACTATAGCTCACTTAGTCAAAAACATTGATTAACTATTCTAGAACAAGGAGGTTGTCCACTATTCTAGACAAAGGAGGCTCCTGAATTTCCCTCCTCCTACACACGTACTAGCTATACATGGAAAAATTCTCACTGAGAGGAATTCAGAAACTGAGTGGCCCCCACATATGGGACTACTCAAAAAATACCCATATCAAAACAGGTAGGAAAAGCTGAGAAACCTCGCCATAAATCCCACATCCAGCATAATGACATACAGTTGGGAGGGAACCCCCAACTCCCAGCTTCTCCCTGAGGAGAAAGGGGCTTGGAGCCCATATTTTGCTCCCCAGCTTGGAAGACCTCCACCAGATAGAAGGTCCCAAATCACTTGGCTCTGAGAGTCAGCAGGGCTTTCACTCAGGGGTCTCAAGGGATTTTGGTTAACAAAGCAGCATGGCTACCTGCTCAGGGCTCAGTGCGGAGAGCAGGCAATAACACTCATCTCCCAGGCTTTCCTTTCAAGGACCTGACTGCATAATTCACAAGCTCCGGTAGAAGGGCCCAGCTTCTAACCATCATGCAACAAGGTGATCACCGGATGCTCCCCAGAGCCTGAGTGAGCTGGTGAGCTTTTGCCCTTTTCCCCACGCTGGTGCACTCCTGACAATAAAACAAAGTCTCCAGTTTCTTCCTGGAAAAGCTTATCCACACATCTAGTCCTCTGACTTTTACAGCAGTCACCTGACCTGGCTCAGAAAGCCAATGGGACTTGCACTGAATCCCACAGGACCATAACAAACCAGGAAGCAGTGTTTAACCATGTAGGAGCACCCCCATCCCCCTGCAGCCCTACCCCTGGGCCCAGCACAAAGGCATCAGGCAAGTGCCCAAATCCCAGTTTCTCCCAAGAGGAGACTGACTGCATACTGTTCCTGCCTCTGCCTGAGGGTCCAGCTTCTAATCAGCCTGCATGGTCAGGAAAACACAAATCAAAACCACAGAAAGATATCACCCTACACCTATTGAGATTTCTGTTAGCAAAAAGACAAGAGTTAACAAGTGTTGGTGAGGATGTAGAGCAAAGAAAAGCCTCTTGCAGTGTTGATGGGAAGGTAAATTGGTACAGCTACCCTGGAAAACAGTATGGAGGCCCCTCAAGAAATTAAAAATAGTTGTAATCACTAAAAGCAGAAATGGCAATTTCTTATGCATAAATACACACACACTTAAACATAGAATCATGGTTAGGTGGAGGTAGGTACTGACATGACAAAGTCACAATTTGCTTTCAGGAAGAAATAGTGGAGCTTTCCTTTGGTGGGGCTGATCAGAGTGTCAAGGGGACCACAGAGAAACAACTGGATAATGTTGGCACACTCCGCTGCCTGGTGGGAACAGATAATCGATCCAACCCCTTGAAAAACATTTTGGTAAAAAGTCCACCAAAATTTCGTAAGAGGAGGCAACATTATTTCACTTCAAGGAACATAACCTAAGTAAATAATCCTAAATAATCCAAACAGGAGGAAGTTTCTTATTAGGTATTTATCACTGCATTATTAAAATGAGTCAAGTAAGTATTCTTTATCTGGTTGGGATCACGGTTACTTGGGTATACACATTTATCTAAACTCATTAAATTATTCACTTAGGATCTATACATGTCACTATACTTTTATCTCAAAAAACAAATAATAAAAGCATATAAATAAAATTTCCTTCCTTTCCTTTTTAAAAATAAAATAGCCAAATACCAACTGACCCAAAAGCCCTATACAGGGAAATACAACACTTGGAGGATGCATTTGATTGTATCTTATGACATTATTAAAGTATGGATTTAATCATGATTGCTTCAAATAGTATAAGAAACATGTAGTAAGATGTTAATTGAAAAATAAATATAATACGCTAGAGAAAATGTAATCACAAGAATGGTAAAATATGTTTAAGTACAAGACTAAAAGTTAACATATCTAAATATTAACAGTAATTGTCATAATAGAATTATGAATGAATCTTTTCTTCCTTTTATTTTTCTGTTTCAACGTGTTATATAATGAACCTCATTAAAGCAAGAAAAAAATCTTTTTTTAAAATAGTAAGTAAAGGGACGCCTGGGTGGCTCAGTGGGTTAAGCCACTGCCTTCAGTTCGGGTCATGATCCCATGGTCCTGGGATCGAGTCCCGCATCGGGCTCCTTGTCCAACAGGGAGCCTGCTTCCCTCTCTCTCTGCCTCTGTCTACCTCTCTGCCTGCTTGTGCTCTCTTTCTGACAAATAAATAAATAAAATCTTCAATAAAATAAAATAAAATAGTAAGTAAAGTGCTGCTCGCAGTTACTCCCTGCCCTCTGTCCACTCAGTTCTTAAGAAAATTAGTAGGCCTGGATGACACTGTACCTAATCAGGAATAAGAATTCATCAAAAAGGATCTAACATGAAGTCTGCAAAAAAATACAGTCCAACACTCCCTTCAAAAAGGAAATAAATCAGCAAATTTATAACAACACTGGAAATAAGGTTTACCAGCTGACCAGAAAAGTGTAGGGCTTCTAGAAGTGATAGAGCAATGACAAATAGATGAGCAACACATCCCAAAAAAGCCGAGGAACCCCTCTCAAAAGACGAATAAAACATCCCAAACAGTAGTTTTCCCAGAAGAACTCCAGAATAATACCACAGTCAGAGACAATGAAGGCAGCAAGAAGCATGTGACTGTTCTAGGTAATTAACTGAAGAGTGGCACAGATAAGACAGCCAATCCCCACCCCCATTGCTCTACCCATTCCTCATTCCTTCGCATCTGTCCCCCCTGAGGAGAGTTGTGAGTACTCCTTTCTAACAACTCTGGCGTGCGAGACGACCAGAGTGGCTACTGAGCAAAAGAGTCTCTGTCTGCCAAAAGATACTGGGAGCCTCATTCCCAAAAGTCACACTTCCTTCTTAGCCACGTGTTGGTCCTCTTCTCCTGTGGACTGACCAAGGGTATTGAGTTTACATCAACTGCCAGATAAACAGGGATCCTCATTTAGCTTGAGAAAACATACTCTAACAGCAACGAACTGTCCAATCCAGAATCTCAACCACAGATGAGAGCAAACAAGAAACACTAAGTATTTAAGGAACTTAACACTGTAAAAGAGATGCTCTGAACTCAATAAATACCCATTATGGGGGGAAATTTTTAACTGAAAAAAACTTTAAAATATTAGAAGAAAAAATAGTATAAACATTAGAAAGAAAAAGACAACTATTATTATCTAACAATGTGAATGCCCATCTAGGACATACAAGACAGTCTACTCATAAAATTTTAGAACAGAGAATTTAGTTAGATGGATAAAAGATCAACATATAAGAATTAATAGAGTTTTTTAGGCCTGAAATAACTAAATAGCATGTATTTAAATATACCATAATAGCCAATAACATATTCCTAACTAAGTTTAACAAGAGATGCACATTTATGAAGAATGCTGTTAAATTTTATTGAAGAAA
>ML102771.1:11514-29632 GCA_003697995.1 Taxidea taxus jeffersonii | reverse complement strand
TCTGTGCTGAGCACGGAGCCCAACATCAGGCTCAATCTCAGGATTCGAGCCAACACCAAGAGTGGAATGCTTAACCAACGGCACCACCAGGCATCCTCAAATTGGAAGTCCTAAACTTCTACTTAGTATTGTGTGTACACTTAGACTCAGTATAAATCTATAGTAACCAAGTGAGTCTGGTATTGACAAAAATCTATGGAGCAAAACAATGAGTCCAGCAATGGACCTACATACACATATATATAGCTCACTGATTACCAATGTGTAAAGGTACCAATGGGTTTCAGGGTGGAAAGGATATTCTTTTCAACAAATAGTGCCAAAAAGCTGGATTTCACATACAGAAACAAGAGGGAATGTCAAACTCCTCTTCATACCACATCCAAAATTTAGCTCAAAAAGGATAAACCTAAATGTAAGAGTTGATTTTGTTTTAACTTGTAGAAGAAAACATAGGAGAAAATGCTTTTTATACCTCTAGTTACACTAGATTTCTATAAATACATAAGCCACAAAAACAAAAAAAAAAGTGTAAATTAGACTTCAAAAATGAAAAACCTTGCTTTTCAAAAGATACTGTAAAGAAAATAAAAAGGCAAGTCGTAGAATGGGATAAAGTATTTGCAAAACATGTGGCTGATAAAGTATATTTTGGGAGAAAATCTAAAGGAGATTTATGACTCAGTAAGGTAAACAATCCAATTAAAAAATTGGGAAAATATTTTGAAAAGATACTTCATCAAATAAAACAGATAAGTGAGAATATGCAAAGATGCTCAATATCATTAGTCACCAGGGAAATGCATATTAAAACCACAAACCACAAAAAGGCATAAGAATTTTTTTAAAATGTACAATACTAAATGCTGGTGAGAATGTGGAGCAACCAGTTCATTCATATGCTGTGGGTAGAAATATAAAATGGTACAACCATGTGACAAACAGTGAAGCAGTTTCTTCTTAAGTGGAAATACACTCTTACCATAAAACTCAGCAATCTCACTCCTAAGCATTTACACAAGAGAAATAGTAACATATGCCCAAAGACATGCATTTGAATGTTCACAACCACTGTTTTCATTAACAACCAAAAATTTGCAAACAACCCAAGTGTCCATCAACTGGTGAATATAAACAAACTTGTTGTATGCCCATATAATGGAATACCAAATGGAAAAGTTCAGACACAAAAAGACTGCATATTATATGGTTCCATCCATACAAAATTCTAGAAAGGGCAAAACTACAATGACAAAAAGCCAATTAGGGATTGCCAGGGGCCGGACATAAGAAGCAAGAAAGGAGGCAGAGGAAACCTTCCGGAGTGATAGGTAAGTTCTATGTCATGATTGTGGTGGTAATGACACGACAGTAATATAAACTATGTTTTTGCATAATTATACAAAAATACATCTTATGGGGCACCTGGATGACTCAGTTGGTTAAGAGTCAGACTTCAGGGGCGCCTGGGTGGCTCAGTGGGTTAAGCTTCTGCCTTCGGCTCGGGTCATGATCCCAGGGTCCTGGGATCGAGCCCCACATCGGGCTCTCTGCTCCGCAGGGAGCCTGCTTCCTCCTCTCTCTCTGCCTGCCTCTCTGCCTGCTTGTGGTCTCTGTCTAATAAATAAATAAAATCTTAAAAAAAAAAAAAAGAGTCAGACTTCAGCGGGGGTCGTGATCCCAGGGTCCTGGGATGGAACCCCATGATAGGCTCCCTGCTCAACCGTCCTGGGATGGAACCCCATGTTAGGCTCCCTGCTCAACCGGGAGTCTGTGTCTCCCTCTCCCTCTGCTGCTCCCCCTATTTGTGTTCTCCTTCTGTGTCAAATAAATAAATAAAACACTTTTTTAAAAATACAACTTATAAAATTGTATTTTTATGTAATTACACAAAATACAACTGTATGCATTTGTCAAAACTCAGAATTGCCAACTTAAAATTGTCAAATTTGTGTTATACTCATTAGAAGTGGTATTTTTAAGGCTGGAAACTAGAAAGAAGGTCATATTCCACAACAAAAATTCCATAATAAAAGTCTAATCTCATAGCTAGGATGCTTTATATTCTTTGTAGATGATTATTGTAAACTTGAAAAACCCATAAGAATCCTCCAAAATCTAGCAGAAATAATATGACAATTGAATAGTCATGAAAGTAATATGTAAAGTTATCGAGGTTTACTACACATGCAAATAATGTAAAAAAAATCATAATAGAGGAAAACATCACCTTTAAAAATTCACAAATATACAAACTGATGGTTGCCAGAAGGGAGGGTGATCAAAGGATGGGCATGATGGGGGAAGGGGAGTGGGAGAGACAGGCTTCCAGGGATGGAATGAGTAAATCACAGGGATAAAAGAGGAATATAGTCAACGGTATTGTAATAACACTGCATGCTGACAGATGGTAGATGCACTTGTGGGGAGAACAGCATAATGGATAGACTTGCCGAATCCCTATACTCTACACCTGAAACTAGTGTAACATTGTGTGTCAACTATCTTCAATAAAAATTATTTTTAATTCACAAGTTTATAAAATACATATGCAACACCTATGGAGAAAGTTCATGTCTGTCACTCCTGAGGAAAAAAGGGGGAAAAAAAGAAAAAGAAAATGGATAACTATAAAGATATATTCTGTTGGTTAGGAAAATTTTGTATCAAAAGTCTTTTTTTTCTCTTAAATTGAACTATAAATTAATGACAATATCAATCAATAGAATATACTCTAGAAATAGTTCCAAATATACATTCTTAGTTTGATATGATTAATAGGTTACTTCAGATAACTGGAGAAAAGACAAAGTGCTTAAATAAATGGTATTGGGATAACTTTTAAGCTTTTGGAAAATATGTTTACACACACACCTCACCTCCTAAATACAATAAATTCTATTTACATCAAAGAGCTATACTAAAAATAAAACCATAAAGTTTAGAAGAAAATATGAGGGTTTTTTGTTTTGTTTTTGTTTTTGTTTTTTACTGTCCTACAGTTGGGAAGACCTATCTGAGCTTACATAAAATTCAAAATTCAGAAAGCTAAAAACTAATAAGTTTGACTTAAAACTTTTAGCCATCTGCAATGCAAAGATTTATGTAACTAAATTCAAATGATATATCACAAACTGGATAAAAACACAAATAACAAAGTGCTAATTTCCTTAAAATTAAAATTGCTTATAAGGTAATAAAGAGACAGCCAACCAATAGAAAATATGGCAAAGAACATAAAGAGGGAATAAGGGTAAAAAGAAGTGCAAATGGCCTATAAAATGAAAAGATGCTCAATTTCACTTATAATTAAAGAAATTAATATAAAATAGGAATGAGGTGCCATTTTTCAGACAGACAAGAAGCTAAAATTTTGTTAATATTTGGCCATGTCCACTGTATCTTCCTAATGCTATAAGAAATAGGACAGAGAGCTTTGTAACTATAAGGCAGCAGAGGTTGTCTTTTATGAGAATTATTCACTGAGTGCCAGTTTGGCTCCTGTCCCACACAAATGGTATAAGATACAGAAGAGTATGTAGCCCAGAGCACCTTCAACTTGAACTAGAGAATTCCAGGTTCAACTCCAAGAGGCATAAAGAAGGCACTGGGAAATTGTATCCTCACTTTGATCAAGCTCTATTGTGGTGCTTCTCAAACTTTGGCGAATATCAGAATCATGTGGAGGGCTTGTTAAAACACAGAAGATTGGGGCATCTGGGTGGCTCAGCGGGTTAAAGCCTCTGCCTTCGGCTCAGGTCATGATCTCAGGGTCCTGGGATCAAGCCCCGCATCAGACTCTCTGCTCAGGGGGGAGCCTGCTTCCTCCTCTCTCTGCCTACTTCTCTGCCTACTTGTGATCTCTGTCTGTCAAATAAATAAATAAAATCTTAAAACACAGAAGATTGCTGGGCCCTGCCTTGAGAATTTATGATTCAGGAGGCCGAGAGTGGGACCTGAGAACAGGCATTTGTAACAAGTTCCTAGGTAATGATGCTGTTTCTGGGCCAGGGACCACACTTTGAGAACCTCTGGTCCAGGTACTACCCCTTGCCCTGCTTGTTTGCTGTCTCAGCATCAAACTGAAATAAAAGCAAAATTGATTAGAGTCCCATTGCCAATCTTCAAAGCCAGACCAGTCCTCTGTGGTTTGGCTTAGCTTAACAATTGGTAAAAACATGGATAATAAAATCCTTTCCTACAGTGCTAGTGAGAGAATAAACATATGCAGCCTCTCTCCCTTTGCCAATATTTCTCAGAATTCGTATGCATAGATCTTTGGTCCAGGAATTCCACTTCTAGGTATTTATCCTACATATATGCTCTCTACAAAATGCACAGAGATTACACCTACAAAGAAAGATGCTTATTGTAGTATATTGCTAATAGTTGGAAACCAAAAACAAATGTCAGCCATTTGGGAATTGTTGAAATAAATTGGGATACATCTCAAGGGACGACTTTGCAGACATTAGGATAAATGGGGTAGATTCATTATATTGAAATGGAAAGATGCCCACAGTGTAATGCAAAAGATAAATTGCAAAATAGTACATGCTGCATGATCCATTTTTTGTCAAAATTTAAAAAGATGTATCATATATAAGATATGACAAATGGTATAAATAATATGATATATAGAAAGATATGATGGATATGTATCCACAGTGTCTGCACATGTGTGTGTGTGTGTGTGTGTGTGTAAGCAAAGTTTCTGAAGGGCCCCTTATTCACTTAGCCTGGGGAAGTGGGACTGGGGCCTCACAGACAATGACACCACCTGGCTGGGGAAAAACACGTAGGACACTGAAAGATATTAACTTTAAAATTGTCCTGTTTGAATTATTTCATAACAAGCACATATGCCCTTTTTAATTTATTTAAAACCCATTTTTTGAAAGTCAAAGCAAAAGCCCAAGATGGCGGCGGCTGGAGGGGGCAGCCTGAAGTGGGCGGCATCAGTCCTGCTGCCCCAGAGCCTGCACCTGCCCACCTGGGAACTGTTGGCTGCGACCGGCTCGATCACAAGGAAGTTGTTGATCATTAAGACAATCCTAGAAATGTGGGGTCCCTTGACAAGGCAGTATAAAAGGCAGTATAAAAGGGTGGAACTGGATTGGTGGGGGCTCCAACATGTGGTGACCTAATTAAATTGCAGATTCAAGTGGCTGAAAAGGGTTAAGCTGTGGACACCAGGTTTAAAGCATCAGGCTGTGGGTATGCTCCTGCCTCCAGCTCCTTAGCCACTGAATAGGTATAAGGGAACACCATAGAGGAATGCCTTGACCATCAAGAACACAGATCTCCAAGGAGCTGTGCCTCCCAAGGCTGCCCAAGGATGGAATCAAGGCTGCCCTAGCAGATTGCAAACTGAAACAAGAAGGAAAGAAAGAGAGGTGGAGAAGGAATGAGCCCTCAGCAAAGTGAAGCCTACAGCTGGTCTTACCTGCTGTCTGTCCACCTGCTGTGTAGTCACTGTAGGTGCTCAGCAACGCCCCACACACACGCAGTAAAAGAGCTCTGAGACTGTGCACAGCCTTTGCTAGTGGCCTGGTGGCTCCCAAGCAAAATACACAGGTTGCTCCTTCCAAATTCTGTGGTTTCTTTCAGCCCACTTTATCGCTTTAACCCAGCTTGTGTATATTTTGAATTGTGTGCATGGCCTCAAAACTGAAATCAGTCATAAGGTCTCAAGTGTGGTAGTCCATGAAGTACGCAAATATCTAATTTCACCTTTCCCAAGAATATGTCTTGGGACAAATCCCATCACATTTCCCAAGAATATGTCTTGGGAAAGATTACCAGTAGAAGGTCTTGGTATGATTCTTTGATACAACCAATAACTGTACATAAAACAGATTTGCATATATAGATAAATAGATCATATATATATACGTATATACATGGTCTTACGTATATATATATATGTATATACGTATATATATACATGGTCTTACGTATATATACATGGTCTTACGTATATACATATATATATGTATATGTATATACATATATATGTATACGTATATACATATATATGTATACGTGTATATATATACATATATATATACATGGTCTTACATATATATACATGGTCTTACGTATATACATATATATATATATACGTAAGACTATGTATAAAAACATAAGACCATGTTTTTCTCTGATAAGCCTCTCTTGGATCCCTCACTCACCCCAGGGTCCTGCCCAGAGCCCCATAGGGCTCTCAGATGCCAGACTCTGATGACTTGTGCATCTTTCTGAGCAAACTGAACAATAAAATCCATGAGCAGAGACAGCCAGATGTCACAATTTTATGGAATGAGGGAGAAAAGCGAAAGGAGAGAGCCATCTCTTTTCATTATACTTTGCAAAATAATAGATTGACCCCCCAAAAAATTTTAAAAAGTCAATGCAAGCGCGGTAAGCTAACACCTTTAATGTCTTTGTGTTAATTTTTTTGTCAGTTATGCATCCAATCAAGTATTTTTTTTATAAATTTTTATTTTTTTATAAACATATAATGTATTATTAGCCCCAGGGGTACAGGTCTGTGAATCACCAGGTTACACACTTCACAGCACTCACCATAGCACATACCCTCCCCCATGTCGTGTTAATTTTTATCTATCAGTTATATATGGTTTGCTAGGACCTCTATCTGGGAATTTTTTTTTTTGCCTAGGTTTGTTTTTTTTTTAAGATTTTTTTATTATTATTTTTTTGTTTACTTGACAGACAGAGATCACAAGTAGGCAGAGAGGCAGGCAGAGAGAGAGAGGGAGGAAGCAGGCCCCCCACTGAGCAGAGAGCCCGATGCAGGGCTCGACCCCAGGACCCTGAGACCATGACCTGAGCCAAAGGCAGAGGCTTAACCACTGAGCCACCCAGGCGCCCCTGCCTAGGTTTTTTAAATCACTGTGTATAACTGAAATTAATAAAACAATGCTTCATGGAAAAATGTTAAAAATAAGATAGGTAACAGGGATTTAAGGAGCAATATGGCAGAGGAGTAGGAGGCTGAATATCATCAGGTCCTAGGAGTTCAGGTAGATACTTATCAAACCATCCTGAACACCTTCAAACTCAACAGGAGATAGAAGAGAAGAGCAGCAATTCTAGGAACAGAAAAATCGACCACTTGGTCGGTAGGACTTGTGGAGAAGTGAATCCGAAGTGGCAGGAAAAGAGACCACAAGGGGGCGGGCCTGGCTCCTGGCAAGTAAGAGAGCAGCGGAGCACAAAATCAGAACTTTTAGAAGTCTGCTCCACCAAGGGACATCGCTCCAGAGGCTAAGCTGGGGGTGGAGCTTTCATGGGGACAGTGGGCTCTCAAGACCCACAGGGTCACAGAAAGACCAGGGGTGTCTGAGTGTGGCAGAGCTGCCAGGTATCGGAGTGGGGAAGCCGGCTAGAGATGGAGCCGAGGAGTGGAGTCTCAACTCAGGGTTACCTTAAACCATGATCCAAGGCATAGTTGTACCACTGCTCTTTGAGCAGGGACCCCACAAGTGGCAGATCCAGAGAGACCGCCTCCTTATGCCTCCTTCCTCCTCCAGGAGGAGTGGCACAGGAATACACTGCAGGAATCTGTTGGGTTTAGAGACTCCAACGGGGCCATGCAATAGAGATAGAAACGCTCGGTTACAGGCCAAGTGAGCACGGAGTGAGGCCAGAGACCAGGGAGACGGGAGGCATTGACTGCTTTTCTCTGAGGGCACACTGAGGAGTGGGGTCCTCAGATCTCAACTCCCACGGGGCTCTAGATTAGGAGGCCGCCATTTTCATTCCCATTCTCCAAAGCTGTATGGAAAGGTTCAGGGAACAAAAACTACAAAGAGCGAACCTGAGAGGATTACTTAGCCTGGTCCCTGGCAAGGGCAGTGTAATTCCACCTTGAACAAAGACATTTGATACTTGCTGCAAGAGGCCCCTCCCCCAGAAGGTCAGCAAGAACATCCAGCCAATACCAAGTTCACTGACTAATGAGAACTGTGGAACTCCAGAGCTAGGGGAAAGGAACACATAGAATTCATGGCTTTTTTCCTATGATCTTCTAGTCTTTCAAAG
This sequence comes from Taxidea taxus jeffersonii, assembly GCA_003697995.1. Classification (NCBI taxonomy): domain Eukaryota; kingdom Metazoa; phylum Chordata; class Mammalia; order Carnivora; family Mustelidae; genus Taxidea; species Taxidea taxus. The sequence continues at coordinate 21,562 of ML102771.1, read as the reverse complement.
TTAAATTTTTTAAATTTTACTTTTTCCTTCTGTTTTTTAATTTTTCCTCTTTCCTATTTTAATGTCTTTAACCATTTTATCTTAACAATACTTTTTAAAAAATCTTTTTAAAATTTTCATTGTTATAGTCGTATTTTATCCCTTCATTGTATTTAACTTTATTTTTTGTATACATATAGGTTTTTCCTTCTTTAAAGTGTTGGGATAAAATTTCTTCTAATAGATCAAAATATATCCTAAATCTAGTGCATGGCTTTATTCTAGTCTCCAGACCAATCACATTCTTTCTTCTTTTTTTTCTTTTTTCAACCAACTTCTTATTTTATCAATCCCTTTTTAAGAATCTTTTTCAAATTTCATCTTTATAGTCATATTCTATCCCTTCATCATGTTTACCCTTATTTTTGTATAGATAAAAGTTTTTCTTTCTTTAAAATTTTGGGAGGTAGTTTCTTCTAACAGACCAAAATACACCCAAAATCAAGTGTATAGTTCTGTTCTATTTACCAATCTAATATATATGTATATATATATTTTTTCTTTTTCTTTTTTTCCCCTTTCTTCTCCCCCAGTTTCAGGTCTCTTCTGATTTGTTTACTGTATATTTTTCTGGGGTCATTGCTACCCTTTAATTTTTTGTTCTCTCATTCATCTATTCTTATGTGGGTAAAATGACAAGGTGGAAAACTCACCACAAAAGAAAAGAACAAGAGACAGTACTGACGGCTAGGGACCTACTCAATATGGACATTAGTAATATGTCAGAACTAGAGTTCAGAACGATGATTATCAAGGTGTTAGCTGGGCTCAAAAAAAACCATGAAAGATATTAGAGAATCCCTTTCTGGAGAAATAAAAGAATTAACATCCAACCAAGTTGAAATTTAAAAAAATTATGAATGAGGTGCAATCAAAAAGGTAGGCTCTTACTGCTAGGATAAATGAGGCAGAAGAGAGAATTAGTGATATAGACGACCAGAAGCTGAGCAAAAGAGAGACAAATAACTATTGGACCACAAGGGGAGAATTTGAGAGGTAAGTGATACCATAAGATGAAACAATATTAGAATAATTATGATCCCAGAGGAAGGAGAAAGAATGAGAGGGGCAGAAGGTATATTGTAGCAAATTATAGTAGAGAATGTCCCTAATTTGGCAAATGGAACAAGCATCAAAATCCAGGAGGCACAGAGAATCCCCCTCAAAAATCAATAAAAATAGATCCACACCCTGTCATCTAATAGTAGAACTTACATGTCTTAGTGACAAAGAGAAAATCCTGAAAGCAGCTCAGGACAAGAGGTCTGTAACATAAAAAGGTAGAAATATTAGATTGGCTGCAGACCTATCGACAGAGACTTGGCAGGCAGAAAGGACTGGCATGATATATTCAGAGGACTAAACAAGAAAAGTATGCAGTCAAGAATACTATATCCAGCTAGGCTGTCACTGAAAATAGAAGGAAAGATTAAAATCTTCCAGGACAAACAAAAATTAAAAGAATTTTAAAAAACCAAACCAGCCCTACAGGATATATTGAAAGAGGTCCCCTAAGCAAAGAGAAAACCTAAAAGTAACTGATCAGAAAGGAACAGAGGCAAATACAGGAACATTCACCTTACAGGCAATACAATGGCACTAAATTAATAACTTTCAATAGTTACCCTGAATGTAAAAGGATGAAATGTCCCAATCAAAAGACACAAGGTATCAGAATGGATAAAAAAAAAAAACAAGACCCATCAATATGCTGTCTGCCAGAAACTTATTTTAGACCCAAAGACATCTCCAGAAAACAATTTACCATGCTAATGAACATCCAAAGAAAGCTGGGTGGCAATTCTTATATCAGATAAATTCAATTTTAAGCCAAAGCCTATAATAAGAGATGAGGACACTATATCATATTTGAAGGGCCTGTCCAACATGAAGATCTAACAATTTTAAATACCTATGACCCTAACATGGGAGTAGCCAATTATATAAACCAATTAATAACAAAATCAAAGAAACACATCGACAAGAATACAGTAATAGTAGGGGACTTTAACACCCCCCTTACTGAAATGGACAGATCATCTAAGCAAAAGATCAACAAGGGGGTGTGCCTGGGTGGCTCAGTGTATTAAGCCTCTGCCTTCAGCTCAGGTCATGATCCCAGGGTCCTGGGATCGAGCTCCACATTGGGCTCTCTGCTCAGCAGCGAGCCTGCTTTCTCTTCTCTCTCTCTGTCTCTGCCTGCCTCTCTGCCTACTTGTGATCTCTGTCTGTCAAATAAATAAATAAAATATTAAAAAAAAAAAAACAAATCAGGTCTCAACCAGTACCAAAAGATAGGGATCGTTCCTGCATATTTTCAGACCACAGTGCTCTGAAACTAGAACTCAATCACAAGAGGAAAGTTGGAAAGAACTTAAATACATGGAGGTTCAAAAGCATCCTACTAAAGAATGAATTGATCAACCAGGAAATTAAAGAAGAATTGAAAAATTCATGGGAACAAATAATGAAAATGCAACTGCTCAAAATCTTTGGGAAACCGCAAAGACGGTCCTGAGAGGAAAGTATATAACCATACAAGCACTTCTGAAGAAACAAGAAAGGTCTCAAGTATACAACATGACACTATACCTAAAGAAGCTAAAGAACAGCAAAGAAAGCCTAAACCCAGCAGAGAAGAGAAATAATAAAGATCCAAGCAGAAATCAATGAAATAGAAACCAAAAGAACAGTAGAACAAATCAACAAAACTAGGAGTTGGTTCTTTGAAAGAATTAATAAGATTGATAAATCCCTGGCCAGACTTATCAAAAAGAAAAGAGAAAGGACCCAAATAAATGAAATCATGAATGAAAGAGAAGAGATCACAACCAACACCAAAGAAATACAAACAATTATAAGAACATATTATGAGCAATTATATGCCAACAAATTTGACAATCTGGAAGAAATGGATGCATTCCTAGAGACATATAAATTACCAAAACTGAACCAGGAAGAAATAGAAAACCTGAAAAGACCCATAGCCAGTAAGGAGATTGAAGCAGTCATCAAAAATCTCTCAAAAAGCAAGAGCCCAGGGCCAGACAACTTCCCAGGGGAATTCTACCAAACATTTAAAGAAGAATTAAAACCTATTCTCCTGACACTGTTCCAAAAAATAGAAATGGAAGGAAAACTTCCAAACTCATTTTATGAAGCCAGCATGACCTTGATTCCCAAAACCAGACAAAGACCCTATCAAAGAGGAGAATTACAGATCAATATCCTTGATGAAAATGGATGCAAAAATTCTCACCAAAATACTAGCCAATAGGATCCAACAGTACATTAAAAGGATTATTCACCACGACCAAGTGGGATTTATTCCTGGGCTGCAAGGTTGGTTCAACATCTGCAAATCATGCAATGTAATACAATAAATTAATAAAAGAAAGAACAAGAACCATATGATACTCTCAATAGATGCTGAAAAAGCATTTGACAAAGTACAGCATCCTTTATTGATCAAAACTCTTCACAGTGTAAGCATAGAGGGTTAATGCCTCAATATCATCAAAGCCATCTATGAAAAACACACAGTGAATATCATTTTCAATGGGGAAAAACTGAGAGCTTCTCCCCTAAGGTCAGGAACACGGCAGGGATGTCCACTATCACCACTGCTATTCAACATAGTACTAGAAGTCCTAGCCTCAGCAATCACACAACAAAAAGAAATAAAAAGCATCCAAATCTGCAAAGAAGTCAAACTCTCACTTTCTGTAGATGATATGATACTTTATGTGGAAAATCCAAAAGACTCCACTTCAAAACTTCTAGAACCCATACAGGAATTCAGTAAAGTGTCAAGATATAAAATCAATGCACAGAAATCAGTTGCATTTCTATACATCAACAACAAGACAGAAGAAAGAGAAATTAAGGAGTTGATCCCATTCACAATTCACCCAAGACCGTAAGATACCTAGGAATAAACCTAACCAAAGAGGCAAAGAATCTATACTCAGAGAACTATAAAGTATTCATGAAAGAAATGGAGGAAGACACAAAGAAATGGAAAAACATTCCATTCTCATGGATTGGAAGAACAAATATCATGAAAAGTCTATGGTACCTAAAGCAATCTACACATAAAATGCAATCCCTATCAAAATACCACTATTTTTATTTGCAAGGAAATGGAACAAATAATCCTAAAATTTATATGGAACCAAAAAAGGCCCTGAATAGCCAGAAGAATGTTGGAAAAGAAAACCAAAGTTGGCAGCATCACAATTCCAGACTTTAAGCTCTATTACAAAGCTGTCATCATCAAGACAGTATGGAACTGGCACAAAAAGAGACACATAGATCAATGGAACAGAATAGAGAGCCCAGAAATGGACCTTCAACTCTATGGTCAACTAATCTTCAACAAAGCAGGAAAGAATATCCAGTGGAAAAACGACAGTCTCTTCAACAAATGGTATTGGGAAAATTGGACAGCCACATGCAGAAGACCGAAAGTGGACCATTTCCTTATATCACACACAAAATGGACTCAAAATGGGTGAAAGACATCAGTGTGAGGCAGGAATCCATCAAAATTTTTGAGAAGAAAGAACACAGGCAGCAACCTCTTCAACCAGCAACTGCTTCAGTTCTTCTGAACTTCTGCAGGAACTTCTTCCTAGAAACATCACCAAAGGCAAGGGAAGCAAGGGCAAAAGTGAACTATTGGGACTTCATCAAGATCAAAAGCTTTTGCACAGCAAAGGAAAGAGTCAACAAAACCAAAAGACAACTGCCTGAATGGGAGAAGATATTTGCAAACGACATATCAGATAAAGGCGAGTATCCAAAATCTATACAGAACTTATAAAACTCAACACCCAAAGAACAAATAATCCACTTAAGAAATGGGCAGAGGACATGAACAGACATTTCTGCAAAGAAGACATCTAAATGGCCAGCAGACACATGAAAAAGTGCTCAGCATCACTCAGCATCAGGCAAATACAAATCAAAACCACAGTGAGATACCACCTCACACCAGTCAGAATGGCTAAAATCAACAAGTCAGGAAACGACAGGTATTGGTGAGGATGCAGAGAAAGGGGAACTCTCCTACACTGTTGGTGGGAATGCAACCTGGTGCAGCCATGCTGAAAAGCAGTATGGAGTTTCCTCAAAAGGTTTAAAATAAAGCTACCCTATGACCCAGCAATCACACTACTTGGTATTTACCCTAAAGATACAAATGTAGTGAGTGATCTGAAGGAGTATGTGCACCCCAGTGTTTATAGTAGCAATGTCCACAATAGCCAAACTATGGAAAGAACCTAGATGCCCATCAACAGATGAATGGATAAAGAAGAGGTGGTATATACACACAATGGAATACTATGCAGCCATCAAAAGAAACAAAATCTTGCCATTTGCAATGACGTGGATGGAACTAGAGGGTATTATGCTAAGCGAAATAAGTCAATCAGAGAAAGACAATTATCATATGATCTCTCTGATATGAGGAATTTGAGAGGCAGGGTAGGGGGTTGTGGGGAGTAGGGAGGGAAAAATATGAAACAAGATGGACTCAGGAGGGAGTCAAACCATAAGAGACTCAATCTCACAGAAAAAATTGAGGGTTGCTGGAGGTGGGGGGATGGGGTTAGTGTGGTTGGGTTATGGACGTTGGGGAGGGTATGTGCTATGGTGAGTGCTGTGAAATGTGTAAGCCTGATGATTCATAGACCTGTACCCTTGGGCCAAAAAATACATTATATGTTAATAAGAAAAAGAAAAATAATAATAAAATAAAAAACAGATAAGGCACATACCACAGAGAGGGAAAGAGTAGTCCTGTATTGCTGTCATGCCCTGTCCTTTGCCTTCATTTTAATGCACTCTCCAGTGTCTTGAAGAAAATTTATCATCATTACATGATTGAAAGTATAGTTGTTTATATTAAGTATCTGCATGTTCTCTGTTGACTCAACAGTTGCTTCAGTAACCATGAACTGAGTTGGTATGACCCCTGCCTCCTTCAGGTGTCCACCATTTCTATGAGTTCTGGGAATGGGACAACAATGACAACATATGACACCAGTATATGATGATGACAATATAGATGTTAAGATATGCTAAAATACAAAGGATCTAACATCCTCTCATGGCAAGGGTGTACCTGAAATTAGCATTACTTAGGAGAGTAACAGGAAATTACCAACTTGTAAGAGAAATTAATTAATTCTGTTGCGGGCTTGACATTCAAACTTTCAGGCAGCGAGGTCAAGCTGGCATTTCAATATGCAAACCTACTGCTCTAAGGTATAAGGCCAGCTCTCAGGGGAGGGAGATCAGGGCTAGAGGTACAAGCCAATTTTCAACTTCTCTTTAGAACCATGAAAGCTTAAACCATGACATAAATATTTATATGTCTGGGTTGAAAAAAAAGTCTGAAGAGCCATGAAGGAGCAAATATCCCACATTATTTCTCAACCTGAAAGAATCTAGTAAGACTTTGAATTCCAATGAATCACACATTTTTCCCATTGTTCCAAAAATCCTATGGAGAGGCCCCACTGCAATCTTAGTTACTCCATGAAGAGGTGCTGACAGTCTTCATAAAGTTTGTATCATTTGGTGGACAATTCTTTTAAAAGTTGGGGTCTGGGTGGCTCAGTGGATTAAAGCCTCTGCCTTTGGCTCAGGTCATGATCCCATGGTCCTGGGATTGAGCCCTGCATCAGGCTCTCTGCTCAGCAGGGAGCCTGCTTCCTCCTCTCTCTCTGCCTGCCTCTCTGCCTACTTGTGATCTCTGTCAAATAAATAAAATTTTAAAAATAAATAAATAAAAGTGGATCATTGACACCAAAACAGACACAAAAGTTTTTGTATCAAACAATATGAACTAAGAAGTTTCTCTTTCATCCTGGAACCAGCTGTCCTTTTTCCTTAGCAGGCCAAGAACATTGTGTGTTATGGATCATATGTCAAGTGCTACCAGACGTAACATTTTGGTATGTTCCTGACTGATTTTGGTCTCTCACTAATTATCTTCTTCTACTCAAGCCACCTTAACTGTTTTCTCTAGTTGCCTTAAGACAGGCTCAAAATCCTCTAACTTTTCTATATCTTTACATTCATCCAAGGTGCTAATGTGATTATAGGACTGGGACTGGATTATCATTGCACCCTGCAATTGTGTAAAGGGAACTAGGGTAGAATTGAGAAAGCCACAGAAAAACAATCAAGCTAAAAAAAAAAAAAAAAAAAAAAAAAGAGGGGGGAATCAGAGACTCAAGCAATGCAATAAGACTTCGTAACTCATAATAGCACTTAAATCTTTGTTCTTGATTTCCTCTAAGGAGCTCAAAGCTCTTTGTAGCAATTATTAAGTGAGTCACCCAAACATTCTTGCACATCAGCAGGCAACAGGTACTGTAATAGTCACATAATGGACTGGAAAAACTGTACCACAGAAAAGTTAAGTGATTTACCAAATGTTACAGAATGAGTCAGAATTGAAACAGAAAATAGTTCTCCGTGAGACTGATCTGGTCAATGGCCCCTGCTGAATACGCACCTTTGTTTGTCTGTTTTAATCTTCTCATGGGAGGAGAGACATAATTATCTTTTTTTAAATTTTATTTCTTTTGTGTTCCAAAATTCATTGTTTATGCATCACACCCAGTGTTCCATGTAATATGTGCCCTCCTTAATACCCACCACCAGGCTCACCCAATACCCCACCCCCTTCCCCTCCAAAACCCTCTGTTTATTTCTCAGAGTCCACAGTCTCTCATGGTTTGTCTCCTATGGACTGCTGTCTGTTGGTTTTCTTGTGTTCCTCCTTACTTGTACTCCACAATAGTGAAAATGATGCTTGTAATATTTTAATAGCATCACATCTGACAAGATACTTTTACATTCGTGATCTCCTCTAATTAAGCAAGCCCATCTCTGCCTTCAGCATTCCTCCAACCATTGACTCAAGCTGACTTGAAGTTTCTAAAAGATACCACACATGGAATGCAGCAGGGAGAGTGAGATTTCATTTTAGCCACTGTCTCCACTGAAGATACTCAAGATGCCCCTGCCATCTCCTTGCCTACCCAGTTACAGTTTGGCAAAAACTACATTCTTCTATCAAAGGCCAGAAGTCCTATCCTAAAATCATATGTCATTCTGGGCTACTGTTCCCTTACTTTCTTCCTCAGGCCCAGGTATAGTAGGCTACCATTCTAGCCCCAGAGAGCTTCACCACCTTTTGTTATCTTAACCTTTTGTAAATAATGTCTCCATTAAGTCTTTTCAGCAAGAGAGTGATGACATGAGTTTAGAGTGCATAGTTATTAAGGAAGACCCTGGAAGCAGGGTTCCTAATTAGAAAGCTGTTAAGGTCTTGAATTCATGCTAGAACATGCATGAAGAAAATGGTAGCTCAAGATAGAGATGAGATAACTGACTTGCAAGATAATTTTGGAGGCTGAATTACTAAGCCAAGCAACTAACTGGACAATGAGGAAAGTGAGGGATGAGTCAAGGTGAAGATAACTTTAGACTTTCAGAAAAATATACGTTCCTGGGGCTCCTGGATGGCTCAGTCAGTAAACATCTGCCTTTGGCTCAGATCATGATCCCAGGGTCCTGAAATCAAGCTCTGCATCAGGCTCCTGCTCAGCGGGAAGCCTGCTTCTCCCTCATCCACTCCCCCTCTTTGTGATCCCTCTCTCCCGTGTCTCTCTCTGTCAAATAAATAAATAAAATCTTAAAAGAAAAGAAAAATGTATGTTCCTTAAAAATTCTTTAAGTCTATGTGATGCAACTTGTGATTTTTTTTTTTTTTAAGAGAAGGAGAGAGAGAGAGCGTGCACGTGCAAGAGAGCAAACATGAACAGTGGAGAGGGAGAGAGCGAGAGGGAGAATCTTAAGCAGACTCCAAGCCCATGGCGGAGCCAGATGTGGGGCTTGACCTCACCACCCAAGATCATGACCAGACTCGACGCTTAACCAACTGAGCCATCCAGGTGCCCCGTGATCCATTTTTATTTAAAGATATTTGGCAAAAACACTGTTGTTTAGTTAAGTGTCTGCCTCTTACGTTTGACATGAAGTCAATAGTCACCTTCAAGAGGGCCTGACCTGTAAACTGCAACCTGAGCACACACATCTCGGGAGCAACTGCCCCATTACTGCACATGGAACCACTCCGGGGCTCTCCAGGAGGACCTGCAGCCATGCAAAGCCATGGAGGAGAGCACAGAATGTCACATGCCTCTGGAGCTCAGCCTTTTCAAGTACACTGAAGTCAATATCTTTCGACAGTCTGGATACTGAAATTATCCCTCAGTCTAAAGATACTGGAATGTGGACAAAAGCATACTATCTGAATGGCGATAAACCCAGTGTTGTTATACCTCAGCAAAGTAAATCAGACAGAGGAAGACAAATATCATATGGTCTCATATGCAGAATCTAAAAAAACAAACTTACTGAAGTGCCTGGGTGGCTCGGTTGGTTAAGCGTCTGCTTTTGGCTCAGGTCATGATCTCAGGGTCCTGGGATTGAGCCCCACATCAGGCTCCCTGCTCAGCTGGGAGTTTACTTCTCTCTCTCTCCCTCTGATCCTACCCCCACTTGTACTCTCTCTCTCAAATAACTAATTTTTTTTTAATTTTAAAAAATAAAAAAAACTCATAGAAGCAGAGATTTGATTTGCAAGCAGGGAGATGGGTATTGCCTAAAGGGGGTCAAGAGGAACCAACTTCTAGTTATTACATAAATAAGGTCTGGGGACCAACATGATGATGATAATAAACAATACCATATCATATATTTGAAAGTTATTAAGATAGTAGATCCTAAAATTTCTTGTCACAAGGAAAAAAAAATGTAACTATATATGCTGGTGGACATTAACACGTTACTATGGTGATCATTTCACAACGTATACATACATTGAATCCTTTTGTTGTACACCTTAAACTTGTATGATGTTATATGTCAATTATATCTCAACAAAACTAGGGGGAAAAACTATTATGGTTACTTTCTCTCTAGG
>ML102771.1:0-11114 GCA_003697995.1 Taxidea taxus jeffersonii | reverse complement strand
GTGTAGGAGGGTTCCCCTTTCTCCACATCCTCGCCAGCATCTGTCATTTCCTGACTTGTTCATTTTAGCCATTCTGACTGGTGTGAGGTGGTATCTCATTGTGGTTTTGATTTGTATTTCCCTGATGCCCAGGGATGTGGAGCACTTTTTCATGTGTCTGTTGGCCATCCGGATGTCTTCTTTGCAGGAGATGCAACGGGGGTGGGAGTTAAGGTGGTAGGAAAAGTAAAAATGAAAGAAGATGGGATCGGGAGGGAGACAAACCAAAAGAGACTCTTAATGTCATAAAACAAACGGGGGTGGGGGGAAGATGGGTTGGGAGAGGGTGGTGGGGTTACATTATATGTTTAAATAAAGCTTAAATAAAGTTAAAAAAAAAGCATAAAGTAAAAACAAAGGCTTCTTTAATTTTATCATCAGACTACTTCCACGTGGTCGAATTTCCTAGGACATTGTTTATGAAACATATACCTATAAATGAGTATAGACCTCGACAAAGGTGAAATCCTAGAGGTCATCAAGTATAAATTATTCTTTCTGGAATATTAATAATCAGATACTATGTGAATGCATTCTAATTCTCTCAAAGAAACTAAACCTTAACAAACATTCATACTCCAATAAAAAAAGTGGCTCTGATGACCTTACTATTTCCTCCATTTATGAAATCAGAAAAAAAATGTGGTAGGTCTATATATGCAAATCCTTTTCTTCAAATAAAATCACACTAAGTCCAAGGAGGCGGCAGCTTTTCTGGAGGTACTCTGGCACAATGAGATATGGGATATGTGCATGGAAAAAAATGAGTAATGTGGGCAACAATGTATATACAAAGATATTGATGACATTACTCATAATGGCTAAACACCACATGCAGTGATATTCAACAATAGAGAACTGGTTCAGTACATCTCCTTGGGCACCAAGGGGAAAGATCTTTTGTTCAGCCTCATGCAGCCAACCCTGATTCCAGCTGCACAGGTAAACGCTGGGTCATTGATACAGTCTACTCTCTCCTCAAGGTGAACGTCTTTCTGGAGTTCTTGGTATTCTTTCTCATCTGCAGCCCTTGATCATAGCAAAGGTTTCCTAACACTGAATTTTGAAAAGAAAGATTAGCGTCTCTTCCAGACAGCACTGGAGTTTTTCTTATGCAAATTATCCTTTACCACAACCACCTAATTCTACATCCAAAGAGGAAGGGCAGACTTGAAAAGGGACACAGTCCTTTAAAAGTGGCTCAGATTGAAAAACATGTGTTTACATCTTCAGTTCTCTCTCAAAATACTGCTACAATGATAACTTTAAAAAAAAAAAAATTCACCTGCAAAAATAAAAGGAGGAAAGGCAACAACAGTCATTGAGCTCAGATGCCAAAAAGCAGACAGCAAAGCTGTAACTGAGAGAGAGAAAAATAGGTTGATTATTGCAAGTCAGGAATCAGAAGGACATCCATCTGTCTTCCTCACGGAAGTGCTGGACACCAGAAGACAATAAAGTAATGCCTCCCGGGGTGCCTGGATGGTTCATGCCTCTGCCTTCGGCTCAGGTCATGGTCCCAGGGTCCTGGGATTGAGCCCCACGTCAGGCTCTCTGCTCAGCAAGGGGCCTGCTTCCTCCTCTCTCTCTGACTGCCTCTCTGCCTACTTGTGATCTCTGTCTGTCAAGTAAATAAATAAAATATTTTAAAAAATAACAAAAAATAAAGAAATGCCTCCAAAACCCTGGGGAAAAGTGACTTCCAACTGGGAACTCTATATTAAGCGGCACTCTTATTAGAATACGAAAGTAAAATAAAGATTTTTCCAGACGTGTAAAATTTCAAAGAATGTTTATTTCCAACATAGATTTACTCACAAAGCCAGAGCACATGTACCCACCAAGGTAGGTTCTCCCTAAAATGAGAGAATTTACCAAGATCAAAAAACTCAGAAACCGCAGGGTCCATGTTAGACCAGCTACATAATATGCAGGGCCCAGTGCAAAATGAAAACACAGGGCCCCTTGTTCAAAACTTCGGAAGAATGTCAAGAGGGTGAGAGCAGAGCACTAAACCAAACACAGAGCCTTTCTAAGTGTGATTGCACAGGACACAGACCTTAGAAAACTGGCCTTGGATCCAATCCAGAAGAGGGAGGAGAGAATTCCCAGGATGAGAGTGAAGAGAAACCCCAGGACAGTAGTCGTGCAAGTCCACTCTGGAGCCAGAAAGTGGAGTGCCCCAAAATGGATATCTTCAAGGAAAAGAATGAAATGCAGAGATTACCCAATGCATTTCTTTTTAATTTTATTTTTTCAGTGTTCCAAGATTCATTGTTTATGCACCACACCCAGTGCACGATGCATTTTAACAGATGGAGAGGACCTTTCCACTTTTGGGGGACAGTGTGTGAAAGAATTAGTGGTGGGGACAGTTAAAAGCAACATTCCAGATAAATCAAGCACTGGTTTTATCAATATTTTCTGACAGACTTGCTGCAAGAGCAAAAACACTGTTGCTCTAGAAACAACGAAGACAGATAAACAAGAAACTGACCTCCAAGTAGTTACACAGTCTTGGGATATACACACGTGATTCGAAGCCAGTCTTGGTACTACAGTAGGACTTTTCAAGGAATTTGAGATGGAGAGTGACCCTCTGGCCAAAAATGGAACAAGTCCAAAGGCATGACAGAGCACAAACAATTCTGAATAAGCTAGGACAAACTCCACTTGGCTGATGAGGAGTGCCAGAATGGGGAAATGTTCTAGATTTCTCTTTCATTGTCCCCTACAAATTTCCATTAAGAGACAGATGCGCCAGCAATATATGCTAGTAAACAGTTTCGATTTGGGATCCTATTAGGACCTGTAAAACAAGCACGTTTTGTTGTGTGTATATTGATTCCAGTGTATCGACTTTAATTTATTTGCTGTAATTAAACTCGTGTAATTATTGCAAGAAAATTCAATGAAAACAGGCTCAGTCCTTTCTTTTATGGGGATTCTCCTAGGGCTCAAAGTTAGGAATTCAGGGTCAACGTGGTATGCTCCCCAGTAGCAAGGGGAGAGAGTGTCAGACACCATTACAGAGCAGAATTGTTTTTCCTTTGCAATGAGCTTTATTATTGTTCTTATGATACATGCTGATTTTCTGCAAGTTCTAACAGCAAAGAAAATCTCAAGGGAGAAACAAAAAGTGATCCCAAATCCCACCATTTAAAGGTAAGCACGGTTCACTTTTACCAGTCACCCTGCTGGACATCTCCCCACGGCAGATGAATACAAAGGGAAGAAGGTGAACATTTTCACACTCATGGTAAAATGGCATTTTACTCCCCGATCTGCTTTGTCCACTCAGTGATACAGTAATCCCTCCTTAAGGGCAGTTTTGCTTTCTGCAGTTTTGGTGACCTTTCGTCAAGCAGGATCCGGAAGCAGGCATCCCCCTGACTTACTGTCAGAAGGTTCACAGTAGATGAACACTACGTCACAGTGCCTACGTCACTCACCTCACTTCATCTCATCGCATAGGCAGTTTATCATTTCACATCAACACAAGCAGAAGAACGGTAGGTACAGTACAATAAGATATTTTGAAGGCCCACATTCACATGACTTTTATTATATTGGTCTAAATGTTCTGTTATCAGTTATTGTTGTCCATCTTTTACTGTGCCTAATTTATAACTCAGACTTTACCATAAGCACGAATGTACAGGGAAAACAGTATACATAGGGTTCAGTGCCATCTGTGGTTTTGGGCACCCACTGAGGGTCTTGGACATATCTGTGGATAAAGGCGACCCACGCCCGTCATGGGTACTTTATACATCAAAATACTTATTTCCACACCATCATCTTTTTCTAAGATTTTATTTATTCATTTGACAGAGAGGGATCACAAGTAGGCACAGAGACAGGCAGAGAGAGAGGGGGAAGCAGGCTCCCCGCCAAGCAGAGACCCCGACGTGGGGCTTGATCCCAGGACCCCGAGATCATGACCTGAGTTGAAGGCAGAGGCTTAACCCACTGAGCCACCCAGGTGCCTCTCCATACCATCATTTTTAATAGCTACATAGCATACCATCTTATGTATACAATTATTAATTTTTTTAAGATTTTATTTATTTATTTGAAAGGGAGAGAGAGAGAGACAGGGAGAGTGTGTATATATAAGCAGGGGGAGGTAGGAGCCAACTCTCTGCTGAGCAGGGAGGCCGACAAGACAACGTGGGGCTTAATCCTAGGACTCTGGGGTCATGACCTGAGCTGAAGGCAGACGCTTTACCGACTGAACCACCCAGGCACCCCTACAATAATTAATTAAAAAAAAAAAACTTGATTGGTGAGGGGAACCTGGGTGATTGCTGAGTTCATTTCCAATTTTTCTTTACTGTAAAAAAAAAAAGCTGCAATTATTTGAGCACATATCATCTCATACTTCTATAATTATCTCTTGAAGGTAAACTCCTACAACTGAGTTCGTTGGCTTAAAAAGAACAACTTCCCAAACTGACCTCCAGAGGGTTTTTGTTGTTGTTGTTGTTGTTTTTTTGGTAAGTCAATTTACAGTTCCACTGAAAGCCCAAGAATATACAAATGACCGTGAATACATGAAAAAGATACTCAACATCATTAGCTATCAGGGAAATGCAATTCAAAACCACAATGAGGTATCACCTCACACTCATTAGTATGGCTGTCATCAAAACGACAGAAAATAACCAGCATTTCTGAGCCATAAAGAAGCTGGACCTCTCAATACACTACTGGTGGGAATGTAAATTGGTGCAGCCACTTTGGGAATCTATCACTGTTTGAGGCAGTTCCTCAGAGTCATCATAGGACCCAGCGATTCCACTCCTACCTAGGTATGTACCCAAAAGAATGGAAATCAGGGACTCAAAAACTTGCATGCCAGTGTTAGCTGCAGCATTTTTCGCAATAGCCCAAAAGGAGAAACAACCCAAGCAATCATCAACAGGTGAATGGATAAACAAGATGTGGTCTATACATTCAATGGAATGTTCTTCATTCATAAAAAAGGAAACGG
Source organism: Taxidea taxus jeffersonii (assembly GCA_003697995.1). Classification (NCBI taxonomy): domain Eukaryota; kingdom Metazoa; phylum Chordata; class Mammalia; order Carnivora; family Mustelidae; genus Taxidea; species Taxidea taxus. The sequence continues at coordinate 6,079 of ML102771.1, read as the reverse complement.
TTCTGATATATGCTGCAACCCAGATGACCCTTGAAAAAGGGTAAGTGAAACAAGCTGAACACAAAAGGCAAATATTAGAGGATTCTACTGATAAGAAATACCTAGAATGGGCAAATCCATAGAAACAGAAAGGATTAAAGAGGCTCAGGACAGGGAGAATAGGGACTTACTGCTGAATGATTACAGTTTCTGTTTGGGATGATGAAAACATTGGAAATAGTGAAAATGGTTGCGCAACATTGTAAGTGTAATTAATGCCACCGAATTGTGCATTTAAGAATGGTTACAATGGCAAATTTTATGTTACATATATTTTACCACAATAAAAAAGTGGAAAAAAAGTTCTTGAGTTAAAAAAAAAAAGACAGGAATGAAGTACAGATATATGTTACAATACAGTTAAACCTCGAAAACATTTTGCTAAGTAAGATAGGTCAGTCCCATAAGACAACATATTGTATTATTCTATATAAAATGTCCAGAACTGGCAAATCTATGGAGACAAAATGTTCTAAAATTAATGCTGGTGATGGTTGTACAATTCTGTGCTAACTGTACTAAAAAAAATCAAAATATATACTATAAAGAGGTGAATTGTATAGTATGTGGATTATATCTCAAGAAACCAAGAAAGCTGTTATTTTTATAATTGTGTATTTTTCTGATGATGATGATGAGTTGGACCATTTTTCATACTTATTGAAAATTTGTATTTATTCTGTTGTAAATGACTTGCTCATCTTCTTTGCTCAGTTTTGTTTTTGTTTTTAATAATGTAAATATTCATTTGTAGTCTACATTGACAAGTATTTTTGCAAGTACAGTATGTTCTTGAAGTTGGTGCAAAATACTGTAGATGGCATGTCTAAAACCAAAAGAGAAGGCCAATCAGTTCGGGAGGTGCTGACAGCCTAACAGGTTGAGTTCATTTTATTTGTTACAGAGTAAACACAGCATGGACAGGTACCCCAAAGAGAATACTCCTTAATTTTTCAGTGCCATAACAGGTGCTTTATGAATATAATCTCACAGGGGCACCTGGGTGGTTCAGTTGGTTGGGCGTCTGCCTTTGGCTCAAGTCATGATCCCAGTGTCCTAGGATCAAGTCCTCCATCAAGCTCCCTGCTCAGTAGGGAGCTTGCTTCTCCCTCTCCCTCTGCTTGCCACTCTCCCTGCTTGTGCGCTCTCTCTCTCTGTCAGGTAAATATATATATATGTGTGTGTGTGTATGTGTGTGTGTATATATATACATATATACATAATTATATATTAATATAATATTATATATATTATTAAAATAGATTTTTATATATATTCTCATATTATCTATCACACCCATTTACAAAGAAGGGAGGTCAACGTCCTCCGGGTTACACAGTCAACCATCGCAACTAGAATTTGAACCTAGTTCTCTCTGCTCCAAAGTGCTCTCCAACTTAAGTGCCCTCTGAAGGGTATTGATCATGTATGCATGACCAATAATAGGAAGCTATGATGATGTTCTTTGTACTTTCTGAGCTCCAGACACCTGTAACTGGAGTAGTGTTGAGGCGTCACGGGCATTATGAAGTTGGAGCTGTCTCAATAGACATTTTGTTCATTGTTCCCAGAGAGGCCGTGAGGAGAAATTTATCAACAGAAACATAAATTCTTCAATGTCCCTCAGATGTCCCTGTGAGGAATTATGAGCTTCCTTCGGTCATAAGAATTACACCTGGCCATCTCGGCTCAAAGTCCTCATTTGGAATGCAGCAGTAAAAGGTCAGAGGTCACATAGACTCGGAAATGACAAACTCACAAAAAAATAACACAGCCTTTGAAAAAGGTCACGGATATTATATTTAGGAAATTTGTAGATTCCATAGGGTTATATTACACATCTGCGTAATGATGGATAGTGTCATGCAAGGAGGAAATTAAAGTAAGGTTAAAAGACCTTACTTAGAGTTTATCTACTCAAACCTTTCACTTTACAGATGCAGTAACTGAGATCCTAAGATTTTTAAAAATTATTTTCATTAACATATAATGTATTATTTGCCCCAGGGGTACAGGTCTGTGAATCATCAGGCTTACACATTTCACAACACTCCCCATAGCACATACCCTCCCCAATGTCCATAACCCCACCGCCCTCTCCCTCCCCCCCTCCCCCCAGCAACTCTGTTTGTTTCCTGAGATTAAGAGTCTCTTATGATTTGTCTCCCTCCCAATCCCATCTTGTTTCATTTTTTTCTTCCCTAACTCCTACAACCCCACAAGATCCTAAGATTTCTTTTTTAAGATTTTATTTATTTATTTGACACACAGAAATCACAAGTAGGCAGAGAGGCAGGCAGAGAGAGAGAGAGAGAGAGAGTGAGAGAGAGAAGCAGGCTTCCTGTTGAGCAGAGAGCCCGATGTGGAGCTCGATCCCAGGACTCTGGGACCACGACCTGAGCCAAAGGCAGAGGTTTTAACCCACTGAGCCACCCAGGCGCCCCAGATCGTAAGATTTTTTTTTTTTAATTTACTTGACAGACAGAGATCATAAGTAGGCAGAAGAGGCAGGCAGAGAGGAGGAAGCAGGCTCTCTCTGAGGAGCAGAGAGCCCGATGTGGGGCTCTATCCCAGGACCCTGAGATCATGACCTGAGCCGAAGGCAGAGGCCTTAACCCACTGAGCCACCCAGGCATCCCCTAAGATTTTTAATTAACGACTTTACTTAGAGAAACCTCAGTGAAGGGAAGATAGAACAATTTCTGCTTACTCAAATTCCTAGATTTGTCAATGCCCTTCCTCTTCATACTCTGAAAAACCTCCAAAGTCAGTTTTCAATGGCAAAACCTCAGTCTGTGGATTTAATATTTTTCATCTGTCTATGCTGCACTGGGAATTGTTCAACTCTAACTCCCCTTAGCCATGAGGACTGGGAGAGAATATAATTCTCAGCGCTGCTCATGTTTTCAAGTCACATGTCCTCAGGTTGCTAAAAATTTCCAGCCTGTGAAACATGAAATGAAATGCCAGGATGCTATTTTTGATTGACAACGAAAGCATGGGAGCGGATTTATATCCATTGGCAAAATCTTATGATGACAGTGAGAAATTGCTAGTGATGAGACATAAATGTTACCACATAGCATTGACAAAGTTTCCACCTTTCCTATTGATTGAGAGGAGATTGCTTCCCTCTGGCCTCCACTCTCTAACATTCCAAAACCAGATATTTAATTTTATTTTTAAGGTACTTATAAGTGTAATGGTATCATAAGTGTGATTCAGCAAGGAAGAGCGAAAAGAACCACAAATGGGAAGAAATGCACACTTTTTTTTTCAGTCATTTTCCATTTATATTTTCCTTCCCTTGGAATTCAATTGTTTTAACATACCTTAATTTCAAAAAAAATACTTCTATGATTTGGAATGCTCAGAAAATTTATATGAATTAATGTTTCAAATAGAGAAGATATTACAAAAGATAAAATCTAGTTCAAAAATTATTGATGTGTTTTTGATCCTTATGTATCTCCTAGGACAATAGACTGGATTGCTCTAAGAGATAGACAGTGTTCATTTAACTTAAAAAAAAAACTTAATGTATTTTGATATCAGCCAATCCAATGTCATAGTAGCAGACAATTTAAGGCAAGGACACTTAAAATATAAGGAAGGTACACAAAATGTCAAAGTCTGTGGCACATTTATTTACATAGCAATACAGAATTCTGCTCCACTCTTTGAATAATGAAAGTAATGGTCAGACTTAAAAATAAATTCCTAACATATGATATTTAATATATTTATCTTATTTAATAATAATATATATTTACATTTAATGCATATTAAATAAGTATTTGAGAATATAATGCAATTGGAAACCTTGGGAAAGTTCAAAATGTATTTTTGTATATATACACATGGACATACGTATGCTGAATTAAATATATATTACATATACATATATATCAATAAAAAATTTATATACACCCATACCAAGCAAAAAGCCAACACCTTCTTTGTTTCCAGTTAATTCACTGATAGGTTATTTGTTTTCCCAATCCTGTAGGTACAAATACAAACAAGACTCTGCACTTAGGTAGCCAAAAAACAACCTGCAGTGTCATCTTTTAATTTTAACTCCTCTTTTATTGCCCCTCATTTTCTAAGGGATTAGACTCCCCATGGACTTCAGGGGTTTTACGTTAGTTTTTTTCCAAGTTGATTTTGTTTTACTCTTTAAGTTCACACCATTTTTTGCTGACATAGTGAAATGTGATTTACAGCACAATAACCAGCCAACTGGAGAATGTATTAACTGGATACTGGGAATGCCAGCAGTAAAGAATGTCAGGATCCACTAAAAATAGAAGGTTTCATGCTTGCAGTTTAGTTACCTTTGGTATAAAAATCTCTTACTTCAGCTCATCATGAGTTTGTTTTGGGGGGATTTTGTTTTTGTTTTTGTTTTTGTTCTTAAACCATCATGGAGGGAACAATTCAATGGGAAAGTTAATTTTTAAGAACTTTTTTTTTCTTTTTAGCCCATCAAATTTCAGTATACATGGTTAATAACCACTTCAAATTGCTATGCCAGGAGAAACTTTTACCTAATTGCCTGCCAAGGCTCATAAAGCACCTCTGTGTCATTGGCAATTCATTGGTCTATTGATGTCATAACTCACACTGATATTTTCTGGCTCTCATTTTTCACTCATACTGATGCACACTTGCTTTGATTTTTTTTTTACATTCACAAAATTAAGGGTTATGCCTCAGCTATATGGGCTTTTTTTTTTTTTAAGATTTTATTTATTTATTTGACAGACAGAGATCTCAAGTAGGCAAAGAGGCAGGCAGAGAGAGAGGGGAAAGCAGGCTCCCTGCCGAGCAGAGAGCCCGATACGGGGCTCGATCCCAGAACCCTGAAATCATGACCTGAGCCGAAGGCAGAGGCTTTAACCCACTGAGCCACCCAGGCGCCCCAGCTATATGTTTTTTTAATAGATTGTATACATGTTCTCCTAAGTGGATTTTCTCTTTCCCTACAACACACACACACACACACACAAACACAGATGCATGTACGCCCATACACATGCTTCAAATGGTTGAATATATTCTCCTCCAAATGGAATTTTTTCATTAAGTGGAAGCATTTCAGGGTATCTGGTGGCTCAGTGTCTGCCTTTGGCTTTGGGATTGAGCTTCCTGCTCAGTAGGGAGTCTGCTTCTCCCTCTCTCTCTTTCCCTCTACCCTTCCCCACCATTCATTCTCTCTTGCTCTCTCTCTCAAATAAATAAATAAAATCTTACAAAAATAAACTGAAACATTTCATTTCATTTCATTTTCATATTGATCTACAGGTCTTTTTAAAGCTACCCTTCAAAAGTCCCTCTTCATGTGACATAATAGTGATCCAACCACCTTATCTGAGAATGCCCGAATTTGTGCAAGATCACAGCTAAGGAGTTACTTTCCGGCTCGATGTCATGAGGATCCGTTGCCAGAACCAAGTCACATGTCGGTTCTTCCCACAGTCGCGCTCGTGTTCTCCGTTGGTATGGAGTGATCTGCAGCGGCCAGCACTGTGCAAAGGGAAACAGCTCGGATCAGTGACATCTCTGTCACTTCCCCCAGGATGACTGTGAAGTGGGAAGAAAGTATGTTCACACCTGCCAAGTCCGCCAAACGTCATGCTCTCATGCCGCACACCAATTAGTTTACATTCTCTCGAGGAAGGCATGAGTGTGAAAAGCTGTCTTTTGGCAGTGACATAACTGTCTTCTACTACCTCAGAGGAGTAGAGCATTCATCTTCGCTAGCGGGATGGAGAGAAGGTTGGGGCGCAACGGGAAATCATTCCTGTGTGGAGAAAAGTTTGCCTGGACGTGTCAAGACACCGTTAGCTCGGTAAACATGGCGACCTATGTCCAGGTGGGTCAAACTCCTCATTCCTCTCAACACCGCTTCCTGAGACATTGGAAGACCCAAGCAAAGGGTGGGAACTTGGTCAATGAGGGCGGTGTAACCCCACGCTGGCCAGGTTAAATGCCACAGAGAAATTAGTGACTGTACAAAAATTGGTCCCCTTCATAT
>RCUC01134662.1:0-40923 GCA_003697995.1 Taxidea taxus jeffersonii | reverse complement strand
AACTCCTGGGATAGGAAGGAAAGGGTTTTCCTACTTTCCCCTGTGGCATCTCTTCGACCGATGGAGGAGCAAGCATCAAGTCCTCATAGTACCCTAGGGGACAAACTTTTCTACCTGCAGGAGAACTCTAGCATCCTGGGTACCTCTGGCTGGTGCTTCATAAGCCAAAGGACAAGATAAAGGAAGTCAGACCAGGTCTCAAAAAAGCCCGTCTTCTTGCAAGACTATTATCTTGCTTCAAATCAGATTTTGAATATCAAAAGCTGAATATCAATTATTTCCTTCTCTTTGCATACCACATGTGACCTACCCACAGACCTCTGGGCAGATGACCCTGAAACCAATTAAAAAGAAGGACCTATCCTTACAAACAGAGAGAAAATTACATTAATATTTTTTCAAAATATGGTTCCCATTACAGAAGGTATTCTTCTTTATGTTCACACAGAATTCTTTTGTCCTGCTTGCTTCATCTGGCTTTCTTTCGGGGAACAGAGGTTAATAGGGAGAAATGAAGCTATTTCTTGTGCCCTGTTTGGAAATGATCTCTTCTTCATTTTAAGTGCTGGAGTATAAAGTCTCTTTTATCCTTTGAGTACAGGGCTCCATCTTCTCAAAAGGGTCTCCATTGGCTTTTCTATTTCTTCCCCATAATTCGAGCTCCCCACCCCCGCTTGCTTGAATCTTAATGGGAAATAGATCTGTAATCCATCACTTTTAAGGATCTTGTTCACAGGGCTCCCCACTTAGCTCCCCCTTTACCGCGAGTTCTCTTTAAAGTTTGTGTGCATGTGTGTGCGTGTAATAATAGTCCCTCTATCCCTTCCCTGTCTTGATCGCTCTTACAGACTGCATGTAATAATAATTTTATATCTGACTTTGGCTGTTACTTCATTCCCTCTAGTTCTAACCCATTATTTTACATTTTCAGAGGCTCATTATGACTCATTGGGTAGCCGAAGAAACATAATGAGTCCAAGATGATTGCACATGGCGGTGCTCCACAAATAGATATTAAACAGCTCATGAAATCTATAAATGTCCTTACTATCCTGGGTGCATTATAAAGATATGAATCAATAATTCAGGCAAGTTTTTTAATCCTCTCTAAAAAATCTAGCTTTCTGGACTTTTTTCTTGTAGAAATGGAAGCTATATACATATGGGGGAAAAGAAAGCTAAAAGAGAGAAGGGGGGAGGTGGATAGAGGGAGGGATGAAGAATACAAGGAAAAAAGAGAAAGCCAAAATTATTCTAACAGTATACGCCCTTTCTCACTGCTCCTTGACAGGTGCCCACATAAGGAATGAACAATGGTAGGCACAAAGTAGTAGCCCAAGAAGTATTTGTTGAGTGAGCAAATAAGTTTTATGACTGTTTTGAATTGAGTTTATGCATTGGTTTTGATAAGCGCCTTTACTGAATATGCATTCTGTGCCTGGAACAATGGATGTGTCCACTCATTGATCCTTCATATGAGGAGGAAACTAGTACTATACCCAGGAGCCATAGATGGAAAAGCAATATACAAGCTGAATATTTGACAAAAGCTAAAAGTTAAAGGGAAATCATTAGTACACTGAAAAAAAGGTGAATGAAGAGCAAATTGTATCACCTCCCCCTTAGGAGTTCCTCTGTTGATAGATCACCATCTACCAACTTGCCAACCCCCTGGGACTCATTCTAGAATGTTCCACCACAAATAGTTCCCCACCAAGTTCTCACTATTTCTCCATGGTTCTCATATACACTCTCTTCTATTCCACCACCACGGACAAAGTCCAAATTGTCATTGATTCTTGTCTCGGTCGTTATATAAACTGGCCAACCAATCCTCCTGCTTTCTTCCACACTGGCCATCAGAGTACTCCTCTAAAATACAAACCCAGTCATGTCATTCTTCAGTTTAAAAGTATTTCAGTTATTCCCTATTTTCTGCAAGATACAATCCAACTCATTAACAAGGTATACAGAGTCCTTTGTAAGCTCACCCTTCTCCCCACTCCCAACCTCACCTGTTACCAGCCCCTCTCTTCAATAGTCTTCCCTCCAGTCGTCTTGAACGTTGCACCTTCCCTGGGACACTCTCGTGTCTCTGACCATCCACTTTTTACTCTCTGAAGTTATCCCTCCCCCCTTCTCCTTTCTTTAGCCGGCTGCCTACAAGACATCTTTCAAGATTTATCTTTGTTTTTCTGGGACACTTTCCTGTCCTCCTGCCCCTTCCTTCTCTTCATCTCAATACTCCCCCACCCTTGACTATTTCCAATGCACACATGTCTCAAAAGTGGATTTCATGCCTCTATCAGCCAGGGTCCCAGCAGGAAACAGATGGCACCCTCTGATCCATCTAAATTGGAGGAGGATTTATTTATAAGGCACTCATCACAAACTTGTGGGTAGGGTGACATGGAACCCCAGAAACTGATGTTAAAAGCTGGGTTGGCCACAGTGCAGAGCTGCCCCCATCACTAAGTCGGGAGGGAAAAGGAGAGAGAGAGGTTAGCTGAGAATGAGTCGTGATTTTTGATCGTGTCATCCTCCCAGGAAGGGAAATAAATACCCCTGAGCTCCCTTTTCCTCTCCCTCTGATCTCCTGAAATGGTCCTCATCGATGGAAGCCAACAGGAAGCTCGAGAGCCCCAGAGGGCCCATGGAGGCCAGCCTCCAGGGAAGAGCAAAGAGTAGTAAGGAGGAGGAAAGACTTTTCCTCTACCCCTTTAACGTCTGTGGCTCGGCTTGGGAATTAAACTGACAAAAGACAGATTCTCGGGAGAAAAGCATACAAATTGTATTTGATGTTAATATTTTTATAGGACACAGGAGCCTTTCTAGAAAAGAAATGAAGAGCCAAAGAAGTGAATTGGCCTGAGAGTTTTATACCAATTCCACAACGAACAATACAGTGTGGAGATGTGCCAAGACGAAGGGAGAAGAGGTCTGGGCTGGGGCAGTAAATACTGGGATACTGACTAAGAAAACATAGGGGGGAAACTAATGGCACCTAAGGGAATTTTTGTACGTTGGTTTGTACAGATTCAACTCAGGTGGTGGAGAGGCCTCGTTCTCATGGGAAATGTGTCCTACTTTCAAGGTCGAAAGGGGAGATAAGGGAGTCCTTCCTGCATCTTCTTTTTCTCAAGTGCTTTCAGCTCAAAACAATCAATGTGTCAAAGTGACACATTTCAGTGTAGCCTGTTCGGATCCTCTTCAGTGGAGAAGCATCCGGCATGGAGCTGGAAGGATGCGGTGCCCTTCTTTGTTGCCCCACAACATGTGACCCGCCCCCCCCAACTCCATTCTCCAATCCCGCCCCTCCTGCTGGACTCTGATCGTTTAACTGCTGGACTCTCCAGCAAGTCTGTCGGCTTCATCTCTTTACCCTGGCCCTTCACAGTGACTGGCACATGACAGGAACTTGGTAGGCGTTCTCTAAAATGAAGAAACGGCATTTCATTAGGAAATTTGGGGGTAATTTAGTCCACTCTTCTTACTGGAAAAAAAGTAGGATAAGAGGAAAAATAAGGGGCACCTGGGTGGTTCAGTAGGTTAAACCTCTGCCTTTGGCTCAGGTCATGATCTCAGGGTCCTGGGATCCAGTCCCGCATCGGGCTCTCTGCTCTGCAGGGAGCCTGCTTCCTCCTCTCTCTCTCTGCCTCTCTGCCTGCTTGTGATCTCTGTCTGTCAAATACATAAAATTTTTAAAAAGAGAGAGAGAGAGAGAAAACAAAACAAAACAAAATAAAATGAATTTGTACCAAAAATGAAAAAAAAATAAAGAAAGCAAGCCTAGAGGTAAATGGATTTACCCAAGGGTTGCCACCGACAAAGAGTGCATTCAGGACCAAATCCTGTGTCTCCTGATTCCCAGCATCCTGCCACTTCCTTCTTCTGTTCCCTCTACTTAACTCTAACTTCCAGGTCATTCACTGGAAGAAGACTTCACTGGAGTTTCCCATGAAACCTCGAGTCTTATGTTTCGGCAACACAAGAGAGACAGAGAAGGTTGGATCTGCCTGCTTTGAGTCCTCTGCCAGAAGCCGACTCTGAGCTCTCTGGATAAGCAACGCTTTCGAAGCCAGCGAAGTGCCAGGCGCCGGAGTCCCAGAGCGGAGCGCCGGGCTGGCGAAGAACGCGTTCACACAAGCCACCCCCGGTGGTGGGTGCTGAGGTGGTTTTGCTTTAACATCCTATTAGCACATGATCTTCAGCTTCCCAAGCCTCCCTTGGTTCCAAACCTACAGGTGGTGATAGTGGGTGGGAAGGAGGTTGGGGAAGATGCTCCTCAGTTGGGAGGCAAAGCTGTTGGCGCCTCCTGGCTTGATGATTTTGCAATTGGCTGTTGCTGCCATCGCCCCGGCTGTTCCCTCCCTGGGAGGCGCAGGCGTGCCTTGGGACTGACTGCATGCCGGGAGCGAAAGCCATGCGGAGCAGGATCCACTCTAGAGGATTAGAATCATGGATTTAAGCATCTGCCCTCAGGGAACTGCATGCTCTTTGAGGGGGGAAGTCCTGTCTCTTGTCCAGGTAACCCAGAGCCCCCATCGAGTGTCTAAGGCTGAGGTGGTGCCACCCCACGAAATGGAAACACTGGGGAGACTTGAGGACAGAGATTTGGTAGTGAAGGGCTAAATCCTAAAACTCACATGCCTCTCAGTGCTGTGATGTCCCCCCATCTCTCAGAGGGAGGTGCTTCTATTACCGCCCTGTGGCTGATGTGATGATCCGGAAAGACATGGTGCTAGAAATTCCATGTGACATCAACTGCAAAGGTGGAAACCAGCTTAATTTTCTAGAAGCCATTGGCTTGTTGTATGACGTTGGGCAAACTGAACGATGTACGTGAACCCCAGCAGTCAAATGAGAAGGTTGGAAACTGACATATCAGGTCCTTTACTTTTTTGAAATTCCTGGAATTTCCCCTGCTGCCAAATGCCTCAACTTTCCTTTTTGGCAGGGGGAAGAAGCCAATCCGTGAAACAGCCCCTGAGAAGGGTGGGGTGGGAGGCACTATGCGAACTTATGATCTTAACCAGTTTGGCCACTGCCCAAAGGAAAAACGGCACCGAATTTTTTAGTTTCTCCGAGGACATGCAATGTGGAAAATCATCTTCCTTCTTGCATTTTCGAAAAAGAGTAAGGTAGAAGAGCCATTGCATTCTGTGCATAACTTCTCTACTTACAGACAGAATTTCTAATGCATTTTTTTTTCTTTCCTGGAGGTGTAAAGGAGAATTCCCACAGCTGGGGGAGTGTGGAAGTCAGGGGCTGTGCAGGAATGCAGGCGTGATGGCGAGACTGCACTTAATTCATTAAAATGTGTGGTTTATGAAAACCATTTTGCCAAAAGTGAGCTTTGTGGGAAGGAAAAGGCAGTGGGGATATGCATGTGTGGGGGGAATGAGAGGAGTGAGAAGTGCCAGGAGAGAAGGAAGTCTTATTTGTTGCTAAAGGTTGAATCCCACATAAGAATGCTTGGTGAGCCAAAGCAAGGAAATTAAAATGCAAATCGGGGGAGTGGAAATCTATTAGGCACAGATATTATGTACTGGGAGTACTACTGGGCTGCTCTGACACTAATTGTGCATATTCTCCAATGACCGAAAGTTTCAGGAAGCTTCTTTGGAGTTACCCTCCTTTCTCATTTTTTCATCCTTTCTCAAATGAAATGGCAGTAACATCATAACATTGCATTTTGATTCCTTTCTGTCAATACTGTGAATTATTTAAAAAAAAAACCAGCTGTATTACGTAGGGTAACACTAGCTACTATAACAAATAAGCCCAAACTTTAAGGGCTCCTGGGTGGCCCAGTCGGTTAAGGGTCAGACTCTTGATTTCGGCTCAGTCATGATCTCAGGGTTGTGAGATCGAGCGCCTGGTCAGACTCTGTGCTGACTGTGGAGTCTGCTTAAGACTCTCTCTCTCCCCTTCCCCTGTATCCCCTACCCCCGACTCTTTTTCTCTAAAAAAAAAAATAAAAATAAACCCAAACTTCAGTCACTTAACACAACCTGCGTTTCTTTCTCATTCCAGAATAGTCCAGTCCCGGTATCCCCCAGGAGGAACACACTTTTGCTCTATGAGATAACTCAAGGATCAGAGCACCTTGCGTCCTGCAGCTTTGTTCGCTCATAGGAACTGGGAGTCCTTAGGACGTTGCCATGGAGAGAGAAGGTGAGAGTGGAGAAGATAACCAACCCTTCCTCTTGACTGCCTTGGCTCAGAGTGACAAATCCTATTTCTACACATATTCTACTGGCCCAACCCAGACATCAGGGGGTGCTGGAAATGAGTCCCCGACAGCTTAGCTTGACCCCACCAGCACCGTTTTCCCAGGTAAAGAGGAGCATGGATTTTGACAAACAGCCATTGCTGCTCTGCCCATTTATCCTCATCACTCTTAGACTCTAAGAAAAATAGCAGCACTTCCTTGTCCATTGAGTGTAACTTTTTCTCTAAAGATTTCTAAAGCAGGACCCTAATCCATCTCTCCTGTGAAACCCATGATTCAAAGGGAAGTTCCCACACAGGCACTACTGGCCTCATTACACAGCTGCCTGTAGGCTTTTCCCCTGATCCTTCTCCACCCCTGTTTGGAATCCACTTCCTTTCAGGAACCAGTGCCCAGACCCTGTGGTTTCTTCTGCATTCATTGTGCCTCTGCTTGTTTTTACCTTGTGTGTGTGTCTCCTCCCAAAGATCCTCCTTTGAAAAGCTTTGTTTCTATAAAAGACATTCCAAGCATTCCCAAACCAGTGGGAAGACAACTTTCCTTTAGCAATCTCTTGACCATTCAGAGCCCCCCAGATCACACCCAGGACATCCTTGATGGGAGCCACCAGTAACCAAAGGGTTCACTTTCCTCATTTGTAAGTCAGAGAGTGTTAGAGTCAACTTACTTTCTAGGGGTTCAGAAACCGAGGTCCAGGGGGGTTAAGGAAGGCCTTACCTGATGTTTCACCACTAGTTTGTGAAGACCCAGGCTTAGGATCCAGGAGTTTTGACATTCCGCTAGCACTGTCTTCATGCTATCCTGTAGTCTGAGAGCACACAGCTTGTGAGTGAAAGCCACATTCAAAGCCCATGGAAGAGAGACTGAAGTAAATACATTTATATATGTGCTACATGTGATTGTTTGTGTCAGTCTTGCATTTTCCTATCCCATCCAAATCTTTTTATTTCTTGAGATACGGAATTTTAGATTCCTACAATATTTTCATTAGGGCATGGTTGGTGTGTGACTAGTCAGTGGTTGGTTCTTTCTCTCTCTCTCTCTCTTTAACATAAAAGCTAGTACTGACATAAATTCGTAATAGTGTCCAAAGTACATAGAAATAAACCTATCAGATACAGACATCAGTCAGAAAACCCACATATTACTAAAAGAAATGATAGGCATGCCTAATAAATTTTAAAAAAATACACGACATTCATGAATCGGAAGGCTCATCGTTGTAAATAAGGAAAATCTCTCCAGCTAATCTGTAGAGACAATGTAAGACCCATTCAAGTCCCAGGAAGTTGTTTTGAGGAAACTGTCAAATTGATGTTAAAATTTATATGGAGATGCAAAGTTTCTAGAACAGCAGAGATAATCTCGAAGAAAAACAAGTGGGAAGATATCATGACTCACTATAAAAAGGTACCAACTTGAACAGAGTGGCCCTGGTCATAGGCCAGAAAAATGGGCCAAGGGACAAGATAGAAAATCCAGAAACAGATTCATGCAGGCAAGGTATTCGTGATTTATGACACCACAGAGCTGTGGGGAAAGGACAATCTTGACTTAACTGGATATACATATAGAAAAAAAAACCGAATCTTGATTTCTCCCACATACTGTACATAAATATCAAAACTGAATGTGAAAGGCAAAATAAGATCTCAAACAGAATTTGGCAATTTTTTTTCCCCTTGAAGAACCAGCTAGTAATCATTCTGGGCATTGAGGGTCATACAATCGGCCACTGTAGAAGGAAAACAGTCATAGAAAATATGAAAGTGAGTGAGAGTGACTCCGTCTCATTAAAAGTTTGTTCACAGAAACAGGTGGTGGAATGGATTGGACCACAGCCTGCAGTTTCCCAATCCCTGTCTGAGGATAATAATGGAGAGTACCTTTATGATCTTGGGGTATGAAAAGAAGATTCTTAAATAGGCACAGAAAGTACTCATCATAAAGGAAGGGATCCATTAGATTCCTTTGAATTTAAGACTTTCCATTCATTAAGAAAAATGGTATTAAAAGAGTGAAGAGACAATCTGTAGTGTGGGAGAAGTTTTCTGCCCCGCACCGACTCGTATCCAAATATATAAGAGCTTTAAGTCAATAAGGAAAAGACGAGTAACTCAATGACATGACAGAAGAAGGGAGCCAAACTGACGATAAACATTTTAAAAGGTATTCTACCTCATTAGTCATCATGGAAATGAAAATTAGCAAGCTACCACCACATCCCTGCCAGAATGGCCACACAGGCAATCCCTAGCTTACAGTGGTTCAACCCAGGAGTTTTCGACTTCACCACAGTGCGAAAGTGAGATGCATTCAGTAGAAACCATTCTTCACATTCTGAATTCGGATTTTTTCCCGGGCCAGTGATGTGCAGTGTGATCCTGTCTGTGATGCGGAGGCAGACGTGGCCACAGTCCCCAGTCAGCCCCTTGATCACGAGGGTGAACAATGGACACACTGACAAGCACACAACCATTCTGTTTTTCACTTTAGTACAGGGTTCAATCAATTCCATGAGATAGTCAACATTTCATTATCAAATAGGCTTTGTGTTAGATGAGTTTGCCTGACCAAAGGCTAATAACATAAGTGTTCTGAGCACATTTAGGGTAGGCTAGGCTAAGCTCTCATGTCAGTAGGTTAGGTGTATTAAATGTATTTTCAACCTAACGATTTTTCAATGTATGATGGGTTTATTGGGACGTAAGTCAAGGAAGACCTGTAATTTAAAACACTGACAATACCAAATGTTAAGAAGGATTTTGAGCCTATACACTGCTGGTGCAAATGTTGGAAAACCTTTTGGCAAATTTCTCTAACATGAATGTATGTATACTCTCAGATTTAGTGGTTCCACTCTTGACATACACCACCCTCCTCCACCCCAAAATTTGTACCAAAAGATATACACAAGAATGTTCACAGCAGAATTATTCATGAGAGCCTCAAACTTTAAACAATCTAAATGTTCATCAAATGGGCAGCAGAAGAGAAAAATATATTATGGCATATTTATAGAATGGAATCGTACAAAGCAATGAAAATAAATGAAATCCTATTATACACAAATATATGGAAACTTCCAAATATGATAAGTCAAAGTAACATTTTGTGAAATCTCACTGAACTATACACATAGGATCCATGTATTTTTCCGTATGCATGCAATAATATTACATTCAAGGTTTAGAAATCTATTAAATGAAAAACAAACAACCCCCTCCCCCTGCCAAAAAACAAACAAACAAACAAACCATGGCTCCTCTTCTAACTATATCTTTCAACCCCCAGAAGCAGGCAAGGCAGAGTAGCTGCATAGACGCTTAGGTTAGACTGAGAAGCAGCTGGACAAAAAGAAACATAGCTTGGGAACGCCCACACAATCAAAGACTCTGATGGCTCCAATATACTAAACTTAAAAGGACATCTGGTCTACTGAGTGCTGCACAGAAAGAATAGTGTCTGGGGACATCCAGAGGGGTTCATCTCAGAATTACCAGGTCAAGAGAATGAGGTCATGTAGTCAGCAGAACTGTAATGTTATTCTGTTCTGGCAACCATCCCACATTGGTCTCTCTCTTTCCTGTCACTTGGCAATTAAGTCTCACAGAAGGCTGTTCTACTCACAAGATTAGTGGCTTTCCACACCAGGTGGCTTAGACTGAGTTCTCCCTAAAGTCGGGACCAGTTGATTGGATATATTTGGGGCTCTCCTGTTTTTCAATATCAGTAGCTGAGAACTGTACTCCTGAGTGCTGGAGCTGTAATCTTCCTATGGTAAATAAAGGGAATTTTGAGCTCCCCAATCAGAGTAGAAGAATAATAATCCCATCTCCTTCCTTCATATTTGCCTCTTCTAATCCTTGAACTCTTAGGAGGTCTGTAATGAAGGACTCCTAAATTTAGTTCCTCTAAAGGGTTCCATAGTAGGTAGAACCATTATTGGTGCCGAGAACATTCTTTGGCAGAAGTACAATTGCTCTACTGTCAGTGTCCAGGGGAAACTGACTTTAGTGCCATGTTTTCATAAGCTTTGGTGGTTGAGAGGATGCCGGCAGGATGGCAAGCAGAGGAAGTTTCAGATGGGTCACCTTGAATATAACTTAGCAGAAAAAGCACATGTTTTGGAAACAGACAGATCTCAGCTCAAACACAATGTCCACGAGAAGCTTGATGGTGCACAAGTGACTTAATCTCTCTTAGAGCTCATTTCCTCAGCTCTAAAGTAAATATGGTGGTATTTCCTTTACAGAGTGGTGTACATGAGACCCAAGACAATCTATGTAAAGTTCCCAGCACCAAGACTGACCCAGACAATAATCAAAACTAATCATCTTGGTAGTAATTCCTCAGTAGCATTTCTGATGTACTAGGCATTATTGTACATGCTCTCTATATGTCACTGGTTGATTGTCACAACAACCCTGTGAGATAGGTCTTGTTACTATTGCCAATTTAACTGAGAAGTCGAAGCCCAGAGGAGTTAAGTAACTTGCCTGAGGTCAGACAACTATGAAACGGCAGAGTGAAGACACTGACCCAGTCTGGCTTCAAGGTCCCAGTACTTATGCACAACACTAAACTGGTTTCTTGCTTCTTCTTCCTCTTCTTCTAAGATTATTTATTTATTTGAGAGAGAGAGAGAGAGCATGAGAGTGGAGAAGGACAGAGGGAGAGGGAGAACCAGTCTCCCTGCTGAGCCAAAGGCTGCTGCTTAACCAGCTGAGCCACCCAGGCGCCCCTGGTTTCTTGCTTCTAAAGTAGAAGCAATAAAGCATGGGCTCCTTGCTTAAAGCAATTCTCTTTTCATGCTCTTTTTCACAAATCTTGATGGCTTATTTACTTTTTCGTTTAAGAGAGAAATAAATGAGCTCCCTGTCTGTTTTTCTCCATTTAGCAACTCCCTCTGGATCTTGTTTTCACCTCCTCAGTGAACAGGATGTCTTGATCTCCCTCTGTAACATTGGCAAACATGCATTGAGAACCTATGGTATGCCAAGCACTGTGATAGGTGATAGGGAAATGAGAGCTCAGTCAGCTTCTTCCCCATCCGTCCCTCCTCTCCCTGGGCTTCACACTCCACATGGGAGCACTGGGGCATCAAGACTGGAAAACACGCTTTGGACTATCAATGGGCCCTGCCCCTTCAATCACTTTCAGAAAGGCTTGTGTGACTCCAGAACCAAACCCAACCCTGAGCTGGGCCAAGACACCCTCTCCAGCCTGGTTTTGCTTTGCTGGCTTGCTCCCCCAAACAGCAAATACATTGTTCTGAACTCCCAGACGCACTTGCCAGCAGTGGCTCATGACCTTCCAGAAATTACTTTGCTTTTATATAGCAGGCTTTCATTTTAACTCCCTTCCTTTTTTTTTTTTAATCAAAAAATAATTAAAACACCATAGTGACCTTAGAATTCACTCACTCTGATTGGCAAGAAAGGAAAAAGAAAAGAAAAAACACACTTTATTGTTTGCCATACCTGGGGTGGCAGTGTCCTCAAAGGTTTTGCTGAGGTTGGGATTCAAGGCCATCTCTCCTCCAGCCCAAACAACTTTTCTTTCTGTTTTTTTTTTTTATTTAAATTCAATTTAGTTAACAGATAGTGTATTATTAGTTTCAGAGGTAGAATTTGGTGATTCATCAGTTGCATAGAACACCCAGCTCTCATTACATCACGTTCCTTCCTTAATGCCGGTCACTCAGTCACCGCAACATCCCACCCCTCTCCCCTCCAGCAACCCTCAGTTTTTTCCCTAGAGTTATGAGTCTCTTATGGTTTACAGCCCTCTCTGTTTTTATCTTATTTTATTTTTCCTTCCTTCCCCTATGTTCATCTATTTTGTTCTTAAATTCCACATATGAGGGAAATCATAAGGTATTTGTCTTTCTCTGACTGACTTATTTCACAGCATAATACCCTCCAGTTCTACCCATGTAATTGCAAATGGCACTATTTCATTCTTTGTTATGGCTGAGTAATATTCCACTGTGTATATATACCACTTCTTTTTTATCCATTTATCTGTTGATGGACATCCAGACTCTTTCCATAGTTTAGCCATTGTGGACACTGCTGCTATAAACCCTTCTACTGACTATGGATGTGCCTCCCTCTTCCTCAGAACTGTGGGTTTAGGGGAAAGGCCAGGCCCGGAAGGACACACCTGGTGCAACCTGAATGATTTACTACAAACTCGAGGCAAAGTTTAGTGCTGTTCAAGGACCTCCTCTCCCACATTCTACTTCTCTCTTTCCCTTGACAGATCCAAGCAGCAGCCTCCCTAGGAACAAAGTTCTGCATGGGTAGTCATGCCCCAGTCCACCCTTAGGAGGCTCTCAGGCCTTGCCAGCTGAAACCAAGTGCAAGAACTGGAATTTGGAGAGCTTTCTTGACACCCCTCTTCCTGTTTCTTGTGCCCTGTCCCCCTCCCAAGTCCTGATATAAGTAGTGTGTACTGGAATGGAATAACCCATCAGACGTTACAGTATTTGCCTGTCCGCTTCTGGGCCAAGGCTGTATCTTCAGCACTTTTCCAAGGTTGGCCCAAGAGCAACAGTGATCAGTGCTAGCCCAAACTGCTTAGAGATCTGGAAGGAGTTTCCTGGTAGGCAAGTCAGGCTGAAACCAATGTTGATGCTTCTAAAGGAGGCATGCTTGGAGTTTTCATAAAAGGCAGGAAGGACAAGATGGAGAACCTAGTTGTAGTTCTAATATGCACCATTTGCTGCCCTCCCTGTACCTGGTTGGCCACCTGCTCTATGGAATGGGAAGAGTTAATTCCAAGGCAGGCTCTCAGGGCTGTTGGAAGGACAGAGCTGACAGCTCCCAGTAGGGAAGCTGTGGGGTTTCCATACAGCTTTTTTGAGCTACAGGATTGATTTTCTGCTGGACTTCCCAAGTGTCAATGAAGCTACAGTTCTCCTTCCAGGAATTATTACACTCTGGGGAGACAATAAGAAAGGCACTAAAAGTATTTTTGAAAAGTTTTCCAGAGTTGGTGAATGCCATATAAGGCCTCCATTGGCTTTGATTTTTTGCTGGGCTAGAGGGAGGAGGAAACATGAGGTGGTTGTGTGGTTGGAAGCTTTGGCCAGGGCCCATGTTTCTCTGAATTAAGACTGAGGAAGCAGAATATCCCCCCAGGGCCCTGGTGCTGCCTTTGAGTTGAGATCTTCCAGAAGATTCCATGGAGTGGGAAAACAGTTGCCCTTTATGCTAGTGCAACAGGATGATAATCCTTCACTCCAAACATCTTAATGAGACAGCCTAGGGAGGCTGAACTTTGAAAGGATGAGAAACCATCTGAGCTGAAGGGAAGCTGTGTTGTTGATCTGGAGTCTCAGAGAAAACATCGCCCCTCATGCCTTACCTTGTGTCTTCAGTTAGGTTCCCCAGAAGCATACCCAGAGGGAGTCATTCAAGGAATGTTCCCAGGAAAAACCACCAGGTGGTTTGAGAAATGGCCACGGAAGGGAAGAATGTCAGGTAAAGGTGCAACATCATGAAAAGCCCCCTCGGCTTTTTCCCAAAAGGGAAGTGGTGAGGGGTGACTGACACTCTTTCCAGAGCATTCCCGTGCCCCGAGCTGTGGTCCTGATCAGAGGCCAGGGCAGCTGGAGTATTAATGCCTCCCTCCCATCTGTCAGACACAGGCTAAGGGCTGATATCCCTGGAAAGATGCAAGTTCTTTTCCTCATTGCTCCTTCTATAAGCAGACAAAGTAGTTTAGGACCCGAGGGAAGCCTTCCAACAGAGACACAGGTGCTGCTTGGCACACCTGAAGGGGGCGTGCACGGAAATGAGCAAAGGATCCCAAGGAGTATGGGCAGAGTGCCAGCTGCATTGCTGTCTCTTGCCTGGACTCGAGAGCCCTTGGCTGGCAGGTCATGCCTTGAGGTCAAGGGTATCCAGAGCAGGTAGTTATCTGTGCAGAAACAATCCATGGTGGTACAGGTACAGAAGGATCTGGATGGTCACTGTTGATTTGGGAGTGCCCCAGATGCTGTCACTGATCCCAGAGTTGTTGCATTAGCTGGAGAACAGCAACATACATTTCTGTGTCCTCTTCCATGTCCGCATCCATAAAGAGGGTGTAAACCAGGTACCGCAGAATCAGCACATCTTCCAAAACCTTGGACATCCCTCAGTCTGGAGTTCCCACCACAGCGCAGGAACCATCTGGATTGTCAGCCTGCTTCCATGACCCAAAGGAGTGACTGGAGCTCCCCAGTCGTTACAACTGAGCATAGCACCGGGGGTGGAACACGGAAGGCATGACTCTCATCCTACAGAAGCAAGAAAGAGCTTCTCGAGCTGGATGCTCAGTGGTTGGCCTTTTGAGTGTGACATGCTTAGTGGCGTCCTGCCAGCCTAGAGGGGAATGGAGAAATAAGATAGAAGCCTGGTCTGGGACCAGTTTCCCCTCTTCGTGCAGTACTGGGAGAAAAATGTGAGGCAACAGCCCAGAAGCAGAGCACCCAACGCCTGGTGTTGTGCAGATGCGAATCCTTCTGGTTATGCCGGGCCACCGTGGAGCCTCTCCATCCTTGTCAAGCCTCTTCCTCAGACTAAAAATAATCACTCATATATAAACAAACGTAAATATATTTTTAACATGCCTCAGAAAACCACCTTCCTGTTGGGCTTCAGGGCTCTCTCTGCAAGTCAACCGGCAGATCCCAGGGTGGCTGCAACCCGCGGTGGAACTTTCCACCATGGGCGGGCCGCTGTGACCTCAGGTGACATCTGATCGTGGGTACCAGAGAGACTTTGTGCTGAGAGATTAGAATCTCTAACTGCTTTGTGGTTTCGGGAGGCAAGAGAGGCCAGAGCTGAGGAGAGGGGTGAAAGCCCTCACAGTTTGAGGGTCAGTCGTGTGGTTTCCTGAGGAAAGTTCCAGCAGCCAGAGCACAATGCCGTTGCAACGTTAGCTGGTGGAAACCACGGAAGCTCATCACTCCACCAGGCAGCTAGCTGACTGATGGAGATGGTGTCCCCACATCCCCACCCCTGGCCCCTTGTGGGCAGGCAGAGATGGGGAAAAAACTGACCAACTGACAGCACCCTGAGAGAATTTGGCCTGATGAAAATGTATTTTCTCTTAAAGGCATACACACAGCAGATGACCCCTGAGTTGTAGCATATGTCTAATCAGTGAATGCTGGGTGTTCCTGGCGAGGGGTCTTTCTGACTCACTCATCAGACGTCTCTTACCTCTCCTTGGAACTTGTCATCATTCCATGGAAGGAAGAGATCGGGGCCAATAAGGATTTGCACCAGGAGGACACAGTGTACTTTTCAAAAAGGGGTCCACACCCCCGGGGAGGCAAGGAGAAGAATGATCATGGAAAAAGTGCAGGATAAAGAAACAGAGACTGAGGGCAGGAAGACACGTGCCCGAAGTCATGTGGCTTGGAGCCAGTCAAGTGGCAGAGGCATTTTGCTGGGCACCAAAGTTAAGAGGGCTTCACACCCCGGTGCTGCTTTGGCGATGACCTAATGCTTCCTATTCATCTGAAGAAATGGTGGAAGCTCACTCCAACCAAATAAACAAGAAGCTCTGCTCAGGCGGGCAGAGCTCAGAGCCCCTGACTCCAAGTTCATTCACAGCCTCCTGTCTCTGCCTTTAGAAGCATTTGGGAGGTTCCTTCCCTTTGGCCTTCAGCCCCGGACAGGGTCATTTCTCTGCCCATGGGTAAAAGAGGAATTCCTCTCACCTTGCCAACATCACCCTCTCTCCAGAGGAGAGAACAGAGACGGGGCGAGACCTGACATGCCCAAAGATGGAGTTTCCAGCCATGAGGTCATGTTGGTTCCCCATCTAGGACTGAAACCAGAGGGCACTTGGCAGCAGCCCTGAGGGAACAGTGTGTCAGATTTGAGATTTTATGTTTGGCCTGGATGTTTTCCAACTTTAAACTCAAATGAAAACTTTAGAAATCTTTTATTACCCAAGTGTGAGTGCATGTGTGTATGGGGGGAGGGGTGTAAGGATGAGGGGAGGGCAACTGTTGCGGGGGAGGGGGCTAGTATACAGCCAAGCAACAGCGCCCGAAGGACAGCAGAGACTCATGTTCCCCACAAAGAGGAGGTTCCTTACCACCCAAATTCTCTGACTCTGTGCTTCATCGCCCAGCAGTCCAGCAGTTTGACGGGAACACCTGGACTCCATCCTTGGCTTGCTCACCTTCCTTAAGTCTCCACCTCTCGGACCCCCAACTTCTCCAGGTGTAAATCAGAGGCACCAACCAGAGAGCAGGCATCTTTCCACCCAAGAGTCCGGTGCTCGTGGAGTCAACGGCGCCTGTGATTTCTGAGTATCCGTCACCCAGGCTTCCGAGATGGATTTGAAAAATGGGAAATGCCGAGAGGCTCAGTGCATCTCGTTTCTGTCCCTTGCAAAGGACTTTTCCTCTCTCAGGCAACCGTCTCTGCGGTGAGCTGAGGGTGCATGCGTGTGTGTGTGTGTGTGTGTGTGTGTGTGTGTGTGAGAAAGCATATGTTTGCAAAACAGATGAAACATTTGCGTATAATAGCATTTTCACAGCAGTTAGTGTAAACAGGGAGAAACTTATCTTCTGCAAGTGGTTTAGGAGTAGCTTTCCGCGGGTGTCTGCGAAATGGCAGATTGTGCAATTTTTCAGGAAAAAAAAGAGTTTGTAGGAAAAAAACACTACAGGCAATAATATTTTGACCTTGAGGGGAACAAATATGCTGGCTTGTTTATAGAAAATAAAGTCCTCTCCAAAGTTTACATTCGGAAGAAAACTTGGTTGCTTGTTCATAAATTGAGAACAGAATTGTTGATGGCTGGGGTTAATGTTCTTTTATGAAAGTGAAAAAAATGTATGTAATTAAATTAAGAGGAGATTTCAGAAGAAAGGGTGAGGATTCGAGTACTTGTGGAATCAATACAGGCACATTTTGATTTTATTAGCCAGCTCTTAGAGCAGTCTTGGGCATTTTATGAGTGACTCGGGGCGTTGGGATGTTGCTGTTGAAAGTCATTTGTGTCCTCTGTCTGCACTAATTGGGGGACAATAATAGAACGCCTTTTTTAGATAAACAATGGGTGGCGGAGTTCCATGGGTCCCTGCAGGGAGTGTGTGTTTATGCTTTTCAAAGAACGAATGGCTGAGCTCATATACCACGGCCATCTCACAGAGGCAAGTCAAGTCATTTAAATCAACTAAATTGAACACAGTTTTGAAATGGAAATCAGTAATCCCAGTTTGGAGCTGCCTCATTGTCAATGGGAAGCTAGAGGCACAGATTGCCTTCTGGTTCCCTCTCCAGCCTTGTTCAAAGGAAGGGGGCCCCTGAGCAACGTCGATGGATCAGTTAGCAATACCAGGGAGTGAAATATCAGGTGTCCTATGTTTCGGGTGGTGTGTGGGTGCCCAACGGGCTGATATGAAGATATCATCATAAACCCCAACTGCCCGCTTCGGCTCCCTCTCTCTTTCGCAGAAACAAGATGGGCCCCAGACAGACGGACACCCAGGAGGCTCCAAGAAGGATTTAAATGGGTGACTTGTGGCTCCCCGCACTCATTAGGAAGGCATTTCTCTTTGGGAGCATAAGCTCTCACTTACCTTCTCCTCCTCAAAATGTGCTCCTTCCTTCCTTCTCCTTCCATGCCCTTTAGAAGGCAAAAAAAATGTCTAGAGGCAAACACCTACTTTGCATCGAGATTAAGATCTCTGGTTACAGACTGAGAACAGAAAGACATCTGCAGGCTAGTCTCCTTAAAGTCCTTTATCTTAACCTTGGCTCCTACACCCACCAGGCTCTCAGAGCCGCCAAGGGGTGGCTGGGGTGTCTCAGCACCTCCCTCGTCTCAGCTGTCTGCCTCCCCCGAGCTGAGTCAAGCAACCACAGTCTAGGTAAGAGTGGCGTGCTCGACAGACACAGCTTCGAGAGGGGTTCACTGTACCCCAAGAACTAAGTTGCTCGCTCGGCCCCCCAACTGTGAAATTTTGTGGTCACCAGTGATGCTGAGGAAACTGGGTGCTATCCTTCGATGTTTTCAGTCAACAGCTCTTGTTTGAGCACCTGCTGGGCTCCAGGTCTTGGGCTGGTCGTGGCAGAGGAGGGGACAACTCAGAAGACCAGCCTGTGGAACATGAAGCCTTGTAGGGACACAAAGAGGCAAGCAAATGCGGTACAACAGAATCTTGGTCTGGTGAGACCCGTTCAGGAGTGGCTTCCTCTGTGTCATGGTCCGCTCGTGCTGCTGTAACCCAATACCAGCGGCTGGGGGGCTTCAACAATGGGTATTTATGTCTCGCGGTTCTGGAGGCTGGAAGTTCAAGATGAAGGGGCTGGCAGATTCGTCTCTCGGTGAGATTCAGTTCCAGGCTGCCTTCTCGCGCACATCGGTGAGAGAGGAAGATGTGGTGTCTCTTCCTCTTCTGACAGAGGCACTCATCCCATCCTGCGGGATTCAGCCTCACCACCTCATCTAAGCCTAATTATCTCCCAAACATCCCATCATCACAGTGGAGGTGAAGACCCCGCATAGGAATTTGGGGGGCTGCCAGCATACCCAGCCCCTTAGCCATTCTCCTTAGCGCCCCACCTTATATCATCCCACCCTGACTTTCTAGTCACCCTGTTTCCCACCCTTTACGCCAGGGCAAATTGCCTCGCTGCATGATGGCTGAAAACGCAATGTTCCTTCTGTCCATTCCCCTGGTCCAAACCACTGTGACAGATTAAAACTACTCTTTACACAGTCTTTAACTGATGAGCCCTCGGAGTCCTGCCCCACTGGTACATTGCCCAGGGTAAACACTTTCCACTTTCTCTCCTTATTACTATTTCCTGGCTTTCTCTATCTTGGACGCATTATAGTATTCACTCAGGAATGATCTGCAATGGCTCATTTTGTGTGTCAGCTGGGTTGGGCTATGGTGCCCTGTGTTTTGGGCAAATACCAGTCCAGACATTGCTGTGAAGGTATTTTTTAGACCCGATTACCATTTAAATCAGTAAAGTTAAAGTGAAGATTATCTTCCATCGCAAGGACGGGCTCAGGGGACAGAGCATGGAGCCAAAATGGATTATCCTCAAGCTTTAAAATCTAATGGAACCTACTCTGCTAGGTTTCAGACTTGCTTGGGACCCATAACACCTTTTTTCTTTCCTTCCACTTTTTCCCTTTTGGAATGGGAATGTCTAGCCTAGGCCTGCCCCACCTTTGTATTTTGGAACAGACAACTTGTCTGCTTTTACAGGTTCACATACAGAAAAGAATTTTACCCCAGGGTGAATCACACTCTGAGTCTCACCCTTACCTTATTTAGATGAGTTCTAGGCCTTAGGGTTGCTGCTGGAATAGCTCAAGACTTTGCAGGGCCGCTGGAATGGGATGAATGTATTTTGTATGTGAGAAGGACATTAATGTGGGGGGAGGGGCGAGGCAGGGGACTAGTGGACTGTTATGGGTTGAGATGTGTTCCCTCCGCCGCCAAATTTCTGTATGGAAGTCCCAGCCTCAGAATGTGACTGTATTTGGAAATAGGGTCTTTGCCGACGTAATGAGTTAAGATAAATTTATACTGGAGTAGAGTGGCCCCCTATTCTGATATGACTTACGTTCTTGTAAAAAGGGGTCCTTTGGACAGACACACACAGAGGGGAGCACCATGCGAAGATTGGGGCATGCAGCCACAAGCCAAGGAACTACAAGAAGCTGGGAGACGGGCATGAAACGGATTCTTTTCTTGAGCCGTCAGAGGAAGCATGGCCCTGCCCACATGTTGATTTCAGACTTCCAACTTCCAGAACAGGGAGCCAAGACATTTCTGTTAAAGTCACCCATTTGTAGTACTCAGCTACAGCAGTCCTGGCGAACCAAGAGTGCCACCCCTTGTCAAGTCTGCTCTATTCTCCCCGCGGGGCCATCGTCTGGAAGCCCACCTTGCTAGACGCTCCTATGTCATGGGGTGGTGAGGGGGTCCTGCCTGTCCCCCATGACGTTGGCTCCCCTGGCTTGCCGGCCCTGCCACTGTAGCACGAGATCAACATGGGCAGGAGGCTGCCATACTACGATGGGTTGTTCTGGTTTCGAGTACAGCAGCACTTGGAAAAAGTTGGTTCAATATAACCAAAAATGAAGCCCCAAATTATTAAGTGGCTTAAGCGTATTAGTATCCTCCATATAGAGATCACGTTCCTACTGAAACATGCATTAGTGTAAGAAAAAAAAAATAAAGGAGAAAAAATTACCACCTCAAAAGTGATCTTTGTCTTTGTTGAAAATGCGGGCCATAAGAGGTCCATGTTTCTCAGCAAGACCCAGGTGCTTCTTACATGACTTAGCTCTGAAAAGTAAAACCCAGGGGGTCTGGCTCAGTCAGTAGAACTTGCAACTCTTTATCTCCAGGTTGTAAGTTCAAGCCCCATATTGGGGGTGAAGATCAGTTAAAAACAAAACAAAACAAACAAACAAAAAAACGAAATGGAAAACCCAATTTACTTCTTCCAGTGAAAGCCTCTAGTGAATTAGGAGTACAGAATTATGGAAAAGGTACCAGTTTGGGAGTTTAGGACCTAGGTTCAAATTCTGACTGGGTCTCTGACCGGTCACACGATCTGAGCTACATACCTCACCAAGCCTTTTGAGCATCATCTTTTTCCTCTGTAAATGAAAGCAAAAAAAAAAAAAAAAAAAAACGCCCAACTCAGCCATGTATAGACTTTCCCTTTGACTCCCTTATTTTCTCAGGCCTCTGAGTCCTGGAAGGGAGGGAGTATGCCAGCATGAAATACTCAAGTTATGTAGTAAGAAACCATCATGACTCACATGAGGAAATTTTGCCGTGTAGACGCCCCACCACGAATAATGGGAAACACAAGAGTATGGCCATCAGCTTCCAGAAGAGCACCCATGTTTCGTGGGGCCCTGAATTCATCAATTTGGGGGCCTTTTTGAAGGTGCAGAAATCCTAGGTACAAGTACAGAGTAGGTTGGGATCTTGAAAAAGCCATGATGAATCCAACCAGGCCTGCTTGGGTTACCAGAAGACTAGAACGGCTATCAATGTCCACATTCAGGAGTTTGTGACCACTAGCAAGATTAAATATCTGAGGAGTTTTTGTTTTTTTCCTTGCTAACTGGCCAGACCTAAGTATCTGCTCACATCTGAAAATATTGTGTCTCCCTGTCTATTCCTTTCTTAATATGACACTAAGGATCATTGTTTCCTCACGAAACTGCCACGTGCACTCAGGGCCCAGCTTTGCCCACTGGTCATACCGAACCCGAGCAGAACTAGCAAACCCTGTGTGCGGGAGCCTGGGGCAGACCCTACAGCAGAGGAAAGAGTAGAGGGCTGAGAACTGGACCCAAGTGAGAAGCCCAAGCCCGGGTGTGGGAGGAAGGAGCCCTCAGACGTGGATTCGGCGCTTACTCCTTGAAACCTGCATAAGCCACGAGCACCAATCCAAAGCCCCTGGGGTCAGATGGGTTTCAGAATTCAGTGCTGCAGGGTTTAAAAGAAAATGGGGTGCCTACACCAAATATTATGTAACGCCCCATGGGGTCTGAAATACCACCATGTGAATCAAATACGTTAATATTTCCACAGTCCTAGATCGGCAAACTCTACGAAGATTCACACTAAGTGGGCTAAATGACGCTTTATATCACTTCCCTTCCCATTTGGCCACCAAAGCGCTTATAAAAATCTGTTTTCAAAGCCTTTTGGAGTTTAGAATTATGGATCCGAGACTGGGGAGCTGGGCCAGGTGCCAGCCAGGGTCTAAGTGCTGGGGAGACAGTGCTGAGGACCGAGGACCAGGTCCCCGCCGCTAGAGCTCGTGGGTCCTCACCAGGCCACATAAAACACAGGTATAAGCCCAGGGGGAGAAGGCAGGCTTTAAAGAGAAGACTCGGGGCACCTGGGTGGCTCAGTGGGTTAAGGCCTCTGACTTCGGCTCAGGTCATGATCCCAGGGTCCTGGGATCGAGCCCCGCATCGAGCTCTCTTCTTCACAGGGAGCCTGCTTCCTCCTCTCTCTCTGCCTGCCTCTCTGCCTACTTGTGGTCTCTATCTGTCAAATAAATAAAATCTTTAAAAAAAATAAAAAAAATAAAGAGAAGACTCTACCATGTTTCATGGAATAAGCCTTACAAAATAGAAGAGGATAAGCCTGAATGTTTTTTAAAAAATCTCCAACCCAAAATCACACCGGGAAGAGATGGAAGACCCTCTTACCCTCCCTCTCCCCCAGTCCCCCACTTCTTCCTGGGCACCATAGAAGACTCAGAGACTCTGGTGTCCTGAGGGCCGAGGACCTCAGCTGTGGGTAGACCCCCAAGTGCCTGGCCAAGCAGACAGGCCACAGCTGATGCTTGTCCCCCAGAAGCGGACCCCATGAGAGGGGATTGACTTCACATGGCGGGTATGCCTCTGTGTGTGTTGGCCGGGGTGACAAAGGGGCATCGTGGGACCAGTAGCCAGCAGATTTTCAGACCTCAGTATCATCAGAGAGCCTCCAGGTACTGTCGGTTATCAAAATATCTAGCTCTGTGTGTGTGTGTGTAAACATGTAAGCATAAACATATAAAGGTGCATAAACGCACATATATAAGCTGTTTATATATATAATCTGTGTGTATCTATGTGTGCGTGGAGATGTACATATATATTTGCATATATAAACGGTTGGGAGAAAACCCACTGGGTGTAAATGGTCAGGCCCTGCAAATGAGCTGGCAACAGAGAGACGAACGGGAGAAAAGACAAAGTTTATTTACCTGTGCATGTGCGAGTTTTCAGTAATGAGTAACTCACCCAGTATTTAGAGGTAAAGGTTTATAGACCCATACCAGTTTAATTAAAAAATGTGTGTGTGTGTGTGTGTGTTGTGGGGGTCTTAGGGCTTCAGCAGGAAGGCATGGAAGGTTCTGTAGGACTTTTCTTGATGCTAATGGGAATGGGCCATCTGTCTTCCTGGAACTCACAGGAAACCCCCTCGGTGGGGGGTGGCGGGAGGGTGGCAGCTGTATTTTTCAGAAGGTTCTGGTTTAGTCACATAAGGGAAGTTCAGGTAAGATTTCAAATATTTTCATTTTAAAATAATCTTCATGCCCAAACCAGGATGGCTTTAATATATACACACATGCAGACAAACATATATATCAAATGTATAATATATAAATATATAATATATAAATTACATTTATGTATACACGTGTGCATATACCTACCTAGGCAGATAGATAGGAAGGAATGTTTCTAGTAATCAGTCATGAGCGTGTCAACACTGGAGGGAGGGTTACGGCCTTTCAGCAGCACACAGAGTTAGCCTTAGATGGGGGCCTGTATCACTACTTTTAAAATCTCCCTGTGTGTTTTCTCTTTTTCTCCTCTGCCTCCTCCCAGGACCCTGGCTTGATCCCCGGGGACCTGCAGGATCAGGACTCAGAGGACAGCTGAACAGGTGGGAGAGTGGTATTGGGGGTCGGGTGGGGGTCTTGGGGGGGCTGCGGAGAGCCTGGCTGGCTAAGCACCTTCCAGTGGCGCCGGGGCAGCACTGGGCTCTCAGGTCCTCCGTGGATTTTAGAGGAAGCCAGCTATGCGTGGCTCAAGATCATTACCCTCCAAGAAGACTTCTCAGGGAATCTCAGAAACACCAGCATAGGAAGGAAGGCTTTTGGGGGTGCCTTTGCTCCTGCATCAGCAGGTGTAAAGGAGAGTGGAGGACACTGGGCTGGACATTCGCTGGCATCCCTCAGGGTGCAGTCACCCTGGGGAAGACCTCCCACAGAATCTAAGAATTTTCTGCCTCTTTCTGCCCTGTGCCGTTCCTGGTGACTCCCCTACGGGGCTCCCAGTGGTCATTCTGAATTTTCCCAGGAAACAGCTTCCAGACGTTTCTCTCTCCTTTCTTCCTCGGGGACAGCCTGTTCGGACCACCCCCGGCGCTCCGCCCCTCCCCCCAGCCCTCGTCTTATTCCCACCTGCACCGCCCACAGGGACCTGCCCCACCCGTTGGGGGCTCCCCACACTTAGCAGGGATCTCACCCGCCAAGGGGAAGCCTCTGCCGGGAGGCTGATGTGTTGCCGAAGAAAGGTGAAGAAATTTCTGCAGCACAGCTCCATTCAGGAAGGGAAAAGCAGCTCTGGTCAAACTTGTGGCCAAGTCTCTCGTGAGTGTTTTGGTTGTCTTGGTAGGCTGCATCCGCTACTGTTTATCCAGCACCTGGGGAAGTGCTTTGAATAGATATCTTGGCCCACACGGGTCCCTTCGCTCTGTGAATAGGGCGATTACCAAACAATGAAGCTATTACATAAGGAGCCTGGAGCTGGCTGGAGCCAACAAATCTTGTACTCTAGCTTTACAGAGCTATAATTATCCAAAGTTTTAAAACACAATGGTATCTGCTGAAAGGGAACATCTGGGAGGCAACCAAGCCATCCCAATTAAATGAATGCTACACATCCGTGGATCGCAAGACTCCATGTTAACCGGGTGCCGGTTTTTTCTCGATGTCACTCAAGTTAACAGATGTGCTGCAAGGTTGAAGCCCAGCGAATGCACAGGGAGGGGTTGGGGGTGGCCGAATCAGATCAAGAAAAGAGATCCATTTTAGAAGATCAGCTGCAAAATCCGCTGGAGAAAGTATTCCAGGCTGCTGTCGTGAGCACCAGTCAAGACACAGAAAATGCTTTATGAGGTTAAAGCTTTTGCTGGTTGCCTTTTCACCTCAAAATAGACTCTTTCAACCTCCAGGAGACCCCGAGTGGAAGGAGGGGGTGCGGTGAGGTGGGGTGCGCTGGTGGGAAGGCACTAAGGCACACTGCAAAGGTGAGCGGAAATCAGTTGTTATGAGAGATTGGAGCAGATTTATTTAGAAAACACATTTGGCCCAAATGGTAGGCTTGGACTCTGCTTGGAGTGTGAAGGTCACCGTGTGTTGTCTTCCATAATGATCTGCCCCAAACTAAGGACGGTCCACATGCTTAGAGCTCCTGGAGCACTTTTTCAAGATCTACGACCTAAATGACTGTCTCTACACCACCTGTTCCTTATGTTGGGGGCAGTTCTTTCAGGTAAAAAACTCAAAAAGAACAACAAAGGTGGACAGAAGGAAGATCTCATTTATCAGCTTATACCGAAAATGATATCATGATGTTGTTTTGATGGAGCTAGAGTTTCTGCAGAAGGGAGGGTGGGGTTGTGTTTGAAGATTATTCTTTTTTTTCAAGATTCTATTTATTTATTTGTTTTAAAGAGACAGAGCATGCGTGAGTGGGGGTCGGGGAGGGGAGAACCCCAAGAAGACACCCCTCTGACCGTGGAGCCTGATGCAGGGCTCCATCTCACGGCCTTGACGTCACAACCTGAGCAGAAACCAAGAGTCAGATGCATAACCGACTGAGCTACCCAGGTGCCCCTAGACATTATTCTTTCAATCGTTCTTCCTTGCCATCTGCTCGGGGTGGGGGTTGGCAGCAGGGATGGGGGGTGGGGGAGCTTGGCTCAGTTCTGAAGGCAGAGCCTGTAAGTGATTTGGGTAATTATGGGCTGATGGTGCAGCCAGACGGATGATAAGCAAATCAGGAAGGTGGTCGATTTTCCAGGTTTTCTCTGGCTGCCCTTCCTGATCTTGTGCTAAGCTCCCTGCTCCAGGGGCTCCCTCCCCACCTCACTGTTTTGCCGCTCTCCCCTTCTGATTGTCCCTCTCATAGGCACAGCAAAGCACACGGGCGAGCACTCACTAGCTTTCACTAGTGGAAGTGAAAAAGTTTAAATCTATTTATCAACCTTCCCATAGGTATTTGTATCTTAATTGCTGAAACAGCAATAGTATAGAAGCATGAAAAAAATTAATAATTAAAAACAGTTAACAATTAACCCACCACCCTAATGCCATCCCTGAGCCCTGAGCCATCCCTGGGCCCTTTTGTCCTCTGAGCCATCCCGTGCCTTTTTTACCCTGCTTTGTTAGATACTTGCCATTTCTAAATTCTGCTGAAAAAGGTAGTACCCCATCAACATGTTCATCACTTTTACCTTCTGTGGAAGATCTCTCTAGAAATCTTGGACCCTGATGCATGGTGCTAGGAACCGAATTATGTCACCCCCCCCCCAAATTTGTATGTTAAAGCTCTAACCCCAACTGTGACCATATTTGGAGATAGGGTCTATATGGAGGTGGTCAGTAAAACCATAAGGTGAAGCCAATTCTGCTAAGACCGGTGTCCTTAAGGAGGAAGTGATACCAGAGGTCTCTCTCTCCATGCACAGAAGAAAGGCCATGTAAGGACACAGCAAGGAGGTAGCTATCTGCAGACCAAGGAAAGAAGTCTCGCCAGAACCCAATCCTGCTGGGACCTTCATCTTGAACTCCCAGCCTCCAGAATGCAGAGAAGTCCATGCCTGTGGTTTAAGGCCCCCCGACTGTGGTACTTTGTTCCGGCAGCACAAGCTGATGGATACACACTGTGTTTGGGTTGAAAGGAAAGAAAAAGAAAAAGCAGCTGTTGACATCCCCGAGCTGGACCGCATTTACAGTCCTCCATTGAACAGAAACAATCACACAGAAAACATTACACCAGGCCACCACGACACCAGGATGGATCAGGACAGAAATAAGACCACTCCATAACCAGGTCTTTACTCAGATAAAACACGAACATGGTCCAACCACAAAAATAGCCAAACATCTTTCTATCCTGGTTAATACGAGTGAAATACTGCTTCTTCTTTACCAGTTTGAGCTTTAGCCTCACCCTACTCCTTCTTCCTTATAGATAAGATTTATTCTTGAATTACCTTCATTTCCTGGCAACATCTGATCCAAAGCAAGGCTCCACTTATTAAAAATCTCTCCCAAAACACTGAACACAAGCCCCAATCCTATCATAGGCCCTGTCTAAGACTTACTGAGTTTTCCTATGTTTCCCCATGGGCATTAAACACAGCTTGGTCAATTTTAGGTATATTGTGTGTCTTGTGGTCACTGGCTGAAGGATATTGATATAGGTATGAGTGTTTGTATGGTTTCCAATAAAAATATTTAACATTGCATATCATTATGAACTGAAGGTCCGTATACCCCCTCCATTCCTACGTCCAGCCCTTAATCCCCAGTGCTATGGTATTTAGAGGTGGAGACTTTAAGAAGTACTTAGGGTTAGATGGGGTCATGAGGGAATTCCTTAGGATGGATTTCATGCCTTTGTAAGAAGAGGAAGACAGAGAACTCTCACTCTGTTCATGTGCATGATCCAGGAAAAGTCACGGGAGGACACAGCAAGCCAGTGGCTGTCTTTAAGCCAGGAAGAGAGCTTTCACCAGGAACCAAATCTGTCAGCACTTTGATCTTAGACTTCCATCCTCCAGAACTGTGAGAAATAAATGCTCATTACTTAAGTCAGTCTAATGGTATTTTTTATAGCGACCTGAACAAACTAAGATACTTATCAAAGAAGCTGATACATTTTTCTTGTTTCAAAAAGTTTAGCACAACCTGGCCAGTCATTTGAGTGTTAGGATCTTTTAAAATTAATTTGGTAATGTGAAATGCATCTTGTTGAAATCTGTATGCTTTGTTAGTTTTTGGACTTATCATTTCCTGAATTTTTTTTCTACTCATACTTTTCTCTCGTCTATCAGCAATTTGATATTCAATCATGGAAAAATAATTTTTGTCTCCTAGAAAAGTAATTGCAAAAGTCTGGAAGGTAAGAGAAGTATTTGGGGGATTGTTTAACTTCTACTTCTGGAATCAGTTCATGGCCTGGTATTTGGGGGTCCTCATAATAGCAAGAGTATCTCATACTCCCACACACTGTATGGGTTGGGATGATTTGGGCTAAAAGCATAAGAAAATCTCAACTGAAGCGATTACATTATTTCTTTCACTTAGCAAGAAATCCAGAGGTGGGACACACCTCAAAGCCATTTGAGTCTCCCATTCAAAAATGTTAAGGATCCAGGTTTCTGTCTCCTGACTCTGTTACCCTTAGTTTATGTAACTGGTCATGTGGTCATGGTTGGCATTTATAACTACCTTCTTCCACTACCCATTCTGTTTTCTCTTGGTCTTTAACAAGTACCTCCAGATGGTTGAGGTTCCTTACCTGGTAGAGTGAAACCATTATTCACAAATATGGGCCAATAGTAGTCCTGCTTGGATTGGGTCATTATAGGTTTTCATTGACCTTAATCATAGGGCCTGGTAATATTAAGAGATTCCATAATGGGCCTCATGTATTCAAGATATATTTTTCCTTATCTCCATCACAGAGTAGTTGTCCAATTTCCCCTTAGTACTCAAGATCAATCAATGTAGCCAGGACAGTAATTTCCTTCTTTGTCTTTTGATTCAGAAGCATGAAGTGTCTAGGCAGGCCAGGCAATACACTTAACTTCCAGTTTTGTAGCATCCCTCTTCTGGTGGAAGCATTCCTCCCTTTGGAACTAGGCTCTTTAGGTCAACAGAGCATAAGGCTGAGAGAACAGGAAGCAAAGATTTTGGTAGCTAGTCACGAGAGGTAATAGTGAGTAATGCCACTTCCAATTCCACTCTTTGATTCCTGTACCCATAAATCCTGGCTTTGGGAGACACAGCATCACACATTAGACACTGATTCAGAGCACACACAGCCTTCTGGAGAACTTGGCCCCAGGCCTGCAAGGTATTACCATCTACATGGTGCTGTAATGAGTCTTCAAAAAGCCATTACACCACAGTCTCAAACCAATTGCTTCAGAATGGTGGAGGACATGGTAAGACTAATGAATTACATGAGCCTGGGCCCATTGTCATGCTTCTTTTGCTGTGAAGTGATTTCCTTGATCAGAAACGATGCTATGTAGAATATCATGACAGTAGGTAAGGCATTCTGTATGTCCATGGACAGTAGTTTGGCACTGCCTGAAGGGAAGGCAAATCTGTACCTGAGTGTCTATTCTAGTAAGAACAAAATGCTGCCCTTTCTATCATAGAAGTGACCCAGTGCAATCAACCTGCCCCCAGGTAGTTGGCTGATCACCGCAGGTACTTGTGTCATTTTGGGGACCCCATGTTGGTCTCTGCTATTGGCAGATTGGGCACTCAGCAGTGGTTGTAGCCAGGTAAGACTTAGTGAGTGAAAGTCCACATCATTGAGCCCAAGGAGAACCTCCCTCCTTGCCATTATGACTACTTTCTTCATGAGCCCATCATGATGATAACAGTGGTCACTGGAGATAGAGGTCAACTGTTGTCCACAGAATGGACACTATCCACTTGACTGTTAAAATCCTCCTCTGCTGAGGTCATCCTTAGGTAAGCATTTATGTAGGATGCAAACATCTTCATTTTTCTTGCCCATTCAGAGGGGTCTATCCACATAGCTCTTCTCTAAGTTTTCTTACTAGCAATTTTTCTATCATGTTCCTTCCAAGTCCCTGACCATCCAGCCAAAGTATTGGCCACAGTCCATGGACTGGTATGTAATCATAGACTTGCACATTTGGTCATTTCTCTTTCATGCAAGTGAATAGCCTTGTGCACTGTTCAAAATTCTGCCCACTGGGAGGATTTCTCTTTACCATTGCCCTTCAGGGATGTCCCAGCCAAGGTCTATAGTGCTTCGGCTATCCACTTTCTGGTGATTCCTGCATATTGTGAAGAACCATCTATAAACAAGACTCAAGTTTCTCTTCTGCTAGAAGCTAAAAGGCAGTGTAGCAGGAATGGGATTATAGGCATTTTTTGCCAGTTCTTCATGAAAATTCCTTGTGCCTTAAGGACCTGCTCAGGCCTAATCACACATCCATTTGATGACAGAGTGCTTCTGTGTACATCCAGGTTTATGGTTTAGTAGGTCAGATAACACCCAGTTCATGATGGGCAACTCAGGTAGCATGGTAACTTGTTCCCTCTCCACTAAGGCCCCATAGAGGCTAAGAGCTGTTTCTCAAAAGGAGAGTAGTTATCTGCAGAGGATGGCAGGGCTTTGCTCTAAAATCCTCATAGTCTGCACTGTGATTCATGTATAGGAGCCTGCCAAAAGCTCCCAACAGCATTTTTATCTGCCACTGACACTTCAAGCATCATTGAATTCATTGGATCATATGGCCCAAGTGGCAGAGCAGCTTGCACAGCGATCTAGACGTGCTGCAGGGCCTTCTCCTGGACTGGGCCCCACTCAAAGCTAGTGGCTTTTTTGGGTCTTTGTAAATAGGTCAGAGGAACACACCCATATGAAAAATATGTTGCCTCCAAAATCCAAGGAAGACCAAGGCACTGTACCTCTTTCTTGGTTGTAGGAGAGGCCAGATGCAACAACTTAATCTTCACCTTAGAAGTGATGGTGCAACATGCCCCACATTACTGAAACCCTAGAAATGTCACTGAGGTAGAAACTTACGGGATTATTTCCCACTCCTCACCCATAAATGGCTGACCAATACGTCTAGAGTAGTTGCTTCTTCTTGCTCACTAGGTTCAGTCAGCATAATGCCATCAGTGTAATGAACCAGGGTGATATCTCGTGGAAGGGAAAGGCAATCAAGATCCCTGCGAAATAAGTTAGGATATAGAGTCAGGGAGTTGATACACCTCTGAGGCAGCACAGTGGAGTTGTATTGCTGGCCTTGTCAGTTGAAATCAACCAGCTTCTGGTAGTCCTTATTGACAGGTGTGGATAAAAAATCCATTTGCCAGGTTGATAGCTGTGTGCCAGGTACCAGACAAGGTCTTAATTTGTTTAAGAGTTCAGTGGTTCAAATTCCCAGCTCAAGGGCCACATAAATGACCTGGAAGCTTATATGTGTCTCCTCCTTATGGAGATCCTTATCTCCTGAGATTGCTGAAAATCAAACACAGATTCTCATCCTGTCACTGGTAGAATTATAGTGCAAGTGAGGGCATTTATCAGGAAGGAAATGGATTCTGAAAGTCTGAATGGGGACATATGGGAAGCCCCGGATGAAGCTGAAGACATTGAGCCCCTAGATTCAGATGAGCTTCTTTGCTGGTGGAAGAGAGCTCTCCATCTCCAGGGAAAGTGGCTTTTTCCATCCCTTCTACTCTCTTTTCAGAGGGATCAGCCCTGCACTGAGTGAGGAAATTGTGTCGGCCTTCCCAGAGGTGGGTGCCACACAGGACAATGCTGATTCTCTTTGGGATCCACCCTTACCAACCCCTTTTTACTTCTAGACCCATCATAAGGTCTAGAACTTGCTCAGGGTCCAGCAAGTTCCTAAAGGTGACATACAAGGTGTGACTCATGAGGAAGTGTGCTACATCCTAAAAAACTATTTCAGTTTTCTAATTTATACAGACAAATCTAGAGAACACACATGGTAGTGGCTTTTAAGAATGAGGGAAAATGGTGGGAAGAACATAAAGTTGGATCAGGCCAAATGTATTGAGAAGAGTTTGCCAAGCAAAGATTCTGAATGTAATGTTGCAGCTCAGAGAGTTAGAAAAGGGCTCTAATAATATGCTTGGTTGCTTTGTTGAAACGTGGACCCAAAGGTGGCCCCCAGTGAGTAAGTTATAAATGCCAGACCTGTCTTGGTCTTGAGGTAGAGGAAGGGAAATTGGAGTGTTAGAGTGGATTTGTCATTTAAGACCTACTCACCCACTCTCAAAGGGTAGGAAAGACATACCTTTCACTCACCCTCTTCAGTCCCCACTTTGTCCAAGGACATTAGGAACAGCCAGCCAATCTCACTGTATTTGTTAGCTTACCAAAAACTGTTCAAAATAATCATGTACATGGTCACTCAGCTCCCTGCTTCTTGTAAGTGTTTGAGTAGAAGCATCCAGTGGAAATTTTTTATGCATCTCTATCGCCAGATCTCACCTTGGACTGTATCGGTGCTCTCTTTACTACTGAAAGTAGTCATTAGCATTTAAAATCTAATCAGATTGAAAGTCAATTCCCAGAACCAATTGAGAAAACTCATCCTTGTAAGTTCTGCTCCTCTAGTACAACCCTCAGCCGTGCTGATGGTCGTACAACATTGCTAACACACTTAATGCCATTGAAGTGCGCACTTAAAAATAGTTAAAATGGTAAATTCTATGTTACATGTATTTTACCCCAGTGAAAATATATAGTTACAGAGAAAGAAAAAAGAAAAGAATAACCCAAAGTTGAATTAAGGCAGGCAAGTGGCAGAAAGGCCTTAAAATCAAAGTTTAAGTCAGTAAAGGATGCTGGTCCATGTGATGGTTAGAGGACAGTAAAAACTCAAGAGTTTTAGAGTTTTAAGGAAAAATGTGTGAGTCTAAGGCTTTCTATTTTTTTATTTTACTTTAACCTTTCTTCTTCTTCCTCCACTGTCAAGAGTTTGATTTTTTTTTTTTTTTCTCTAGGACTTAGTCAAAAGTCTTTTCAGCTTTTGGACCTATAATTCCATGCTAATTTCCACTTTTATCTTAACATCTGCAACATAATTTTCTCCTTGGTAAAATTAAAAGAACGACTCAACATTAGCCTACTTCTCCAGGTGTAATTGTAGGGAACATGATATACGGTTCACAGAGATTCCACAAATGTGCCTTCTAAGGTAAATTCTAAAGGTTGCCCACAAATTTGCTTCACATGCCTACAGGGTTGTGGTTCAGGTTTACATCTTAACTCTGCTCCTTTCCCACCTAACACCTTTTGCCTACTTTTCCAGAGATCATAGAAGTAATCATAGGTGGTGATTTGAAGTCCCACAGTCACTGGTACCTGTTCTTCTGCGTTCTCTTGTCTCTTTTCGGGCTCGAGGTACATGGCTAGAAGGAGTAAGGGGGCCACGGATCTTTTCTTCTGACATCCAGGAATCTGCCAAGTGTGTGGGAAGTGTCCAGATTTCCTAGCCTCGTGGTAGATGTGCCTTCTGTGTTATGCACAATTGTGCCCAAACGCTTGGGGGTTGTGAGATGACTTTCCCTACCGTGAAAATCTATTAAGAATGAAGAGATTCTTCCCTCCTCTCACCCCACCTCCAGGCACTTCGTATGGCAATTGGCACCTTGCACAGCCCCTCCCCATAACACCATCAATTTTTGCCTGTGTTGCGTCTACTTCACAGCTTGAGACATGCCAAATCACACACGTTGTACATACTCGTTGCTAGCAACAAATCCATCTTCCTAAGTGGCCAAGCACAGCCTATATTTCAAATGTCAGAGCACCTCTCTCCTCCGTGGCTCATTTCCTTCAGCTGAGATGACTCTGAGCCTGAAAGTCACATTATCTATGCTTCTTGGTCCTGCTTGTCTAGGGAGGAGCTCTGGATCCACTTGGCAAAACACAAAGTGACACAAAGACTGAGAAGCGATCAGGCTGTTTCACATCGACTTCTTTTTCCTCTGTGAAAATGAGAATTATTAGTCCCCACCTCATGGGACAAGCGTGAATATTTAATGAGATCATCAAAATAGAAGACTGCCAGGGAATGGCAATTGTAGATCTGATGAATGTCTGTACTCCATACTCAAATACATCCAGGTATTTATACCTCTTTTCTCATCCTTTCTTTCTTTCTTTCTTTTTTTTTTATTGAAGTGAAATTCACATAATATCAGCTTCACTGTTGGGGCACCTGGGTGGCCCATTCGGTTGAGCATCTGACTATTGGTTTTGGCTCAGGTCATGATCTCAGGTTCATGAGATGGAGCCTCATGTTGGGCTCCACGCAAAGTGGGGAATCTACTGGAGAGTCTTCCTCCCTCTCCCCTAGCCCCTACACTCTCTCTCCCTCTAAAATAAATAAATAAATCTTTAATTTAAAAAATCAACTCAACTGTTTCAAAGTGAACAATTCAGGGGCGTTTAATGCTTTCACAATACTGTGCAATCGAATTTTTATCTAGTTCCAGGATATTTTCATCATCCCAAAAGGAAACCCCATACTCCTTATACTCATTAAGCAGTCATTCCCCATCCCCTCCACCAGCCCACCGGCACTTGCAAACTGTAAAGTACTTCCTGTCTCCGCAGACTTACTTATTCTGTATATTCCATATAAATGGAATCAAACAAGTCTTTGTGTCTGGCTTCTTTCATTCATCATTGTTTTCAAGGTTCATGTTTGCTGGACTTTATCCCTTTTAAAAATTGTTCTTATTCAAGTGTAATTAACATGGAGTGTTATATTACTTTCAGGTGTATATTACAGTGATTCAACAGTTCTACACATTTCTCGGTGCTCATCAAGGTAAGTGTATTCTTAATTTCCTTTATTTATTTCACCCATCCCCCACCCACCTCTCCTCTGGTAACCATTGGTTTCTTCTCTGTATTTAAGGCTCTGTTTTTCTGTTTGTCCCTATTTTTTTTTCTTCACATACATTATGGCTAGAGACTATTCTATTGCATGGATATACCACCGTGTGTTAGTCCATTCATCCTTTGTTGGAAAATTGGGTTGTTTCTACCTTCAGCTTTTGTGATTGGTGCTGCTATGGATGTGTGTGTGTATACATTTGTCTAAGGACCTGGTTTCAATTCTTTCGAGAAAGAGTGGAATTGCTCTCTTTTACTTCTGTTTCTTCTCTTGATAATCTCATGCCTGCAGGATCTGTAATGATCTGTAATGTAATGTCCTATTTTCAAATTCCTGGCATTTTTTAAAAAAATTTTTTACTGGTGCCTCATCTCTAGTTTTAATTGATGACTTTGGACTGTAATTTAAAAATTCTATTAGTATTTTAACGAACCAATCTATGGTTTTGTGGATCTTATCTATTTAAAATTTAAATTTGTTTTCATTATTGTGTTCCCATAGGTCTGTTTGCCGGTCTTTTTGTAGCTTCTGGAGAGAGCTGTTACACTGGCCTTCCTGAGACTGCCCATTGGCCTTGCAATCCCCTTGCTATTCCCATGCACACTAGCCTGACTTCCAAGGGCCAGCACCAAATTCTTTGTACGGAAGTTGCCCTCCAGCTGCCTGAACCCACTTAGTCTGAGACACAGAGGACTAGATGTGCCTAACATGCCCCAGGGGAAACCCTTAACTGAAGACCAAATGCTGTCAGGGTATAAATACCCCAGCTTCTTGCCCTTTGGCCAAGATAATTCTGAAGTACATTTTACATAGTTTTCTAGAGTTTTCTTTGGCAATCAAGCTACAGTTACCTGCTGTTATGGGGCCTTAATAATCTGCCCTTTATTGGCTGCCTTCCCTTCTCTGTCTCACTTTCTACTTGTGTTTCTACATGTGTTCCCAGAACCTCCCTGTTATGGGCTGAACTGTGCCCCAGCCCAACCCCCCAAATCATATGTTGAAGCCCAGTACCTCAGAAAGTGACTATGTTTGAAGATAATGGCCTTTAAAGATGTGATTAAGTTAAAATGAAGTCATGGAGTAAACCCTAATAAGAAAAGGAGATTAGGACATACACACACACACACACACACAAACACACACACACACACACACACACACACACATACACACACAGGAAGAAGTCTACGTGAGGACACAGGGAGAAGGCAGCCATCTATAAGCCAAGGAGAGAGGCCTCAGAGCAAGCAATCCTGGCAGCACTTTGACCCCAGACTTCCAGCCTCCAGAACTGTGAAGAAATATACTTCTGTTGTTTGATCCATTCAGCCTTTGCTATAGCAGCCCTCGCAGACTAGCTTATTGCCAATAAACTGTTTGTCCTTGAATCCTTGGCTTGGGATCTGCTTCTGTGGAATCCAAACCAAGATTCGAAGTTTATTGACTTTTCCACTTTTCTTGTCTCCTATTATGCATTTGAAGCTATAAATTTCTTTCTAAGCAAAGCTATAGCTTTGACATGCCATATTTGGTTGTATAATGATACACATTTGTAGTATAATAAGTTTTGACATGGAGTATTATTATTTTATTTGAAGTATTTTCTGTTTTTCGTTGTACTTTCTTCTTTGACCTGCGGGTTATCCTAACTTGGAGGAGTCTCACACTGGCCTTGTATATCCTCCAGCCATGGTATGGGTCGCTTCTGCTTAAAACTCAACTGCCAGAACTATCTATGGGGCTCCACGTAGCCACAAGGGAGCTAAAAGCACAACCTACCGTGTGCCTGGGAGGGACAGGGAGAACCACACTGTCTGGCTAACAGCATTAATGATGACCACATGAACCAGGCTGCACTGGACATTCTCTTACAGATTTCCTTCTGCATATGTGCTAGAATTTC
This sequence comes from Taxidea taxus jeffersonii, assembly GCA_003697995.1. Classification (NCBI taxonomy): domain Eukaryota; kingdom Metazoa; phylum Chordata; class Mammalia; order Carnivora; family Mustelidae; genus Taxidea; species Taxidea taxus. Next base: position 4,542 of record RCUC01134662.1, on the reverse strand, counting down.
TTCAAAATAGAGGATAAACACGGGAATGGGATTGTAGGTCATCTTATAAACATACCTTCCATTTTACTGGGAATTGCCAAGCTTCTCTCCAAAGTGATTGTGCCAATTTTCATTTCCTCCAACAGTGTGCATGCATATTCCTCCGTATCCTCACAACACATCAAATCAAAATTTTTCGACAAATTGGTAGGTGTGAGACAGTGTCATGTTGTAGCTTTAATTTGCCTCTCTCTAATAGGTTGGTCAAATGTCTTTTATGCCTCTTGTCCTGTAGCCCCTTTCTAGTTGAGAAATATGAATGTCTCTCATTCCCCAGTGGATGACATAACAATCCCCTAAAAGTAATGCATGTATTTGAGCAAGATTTCAGGCATCTATTTAAGGACTAAAGTTGAATTTCAGAATGAACTTTATCAGGGCTCTGCAAACTTTTTCTGGAAAGAGCCCAAGTGTAAGGTGTTTTTTTGTTATTTTTGCTTTTTGTTGTGTAGGCCATATGGTCTCTGTTGTGATTCTTCAGCTCTGTTGGTGTAGCATGAAAACCACCTTAGTCAACATGGTGTGAATGTGCTCCATAAAATTTTACTTTTGGACACTCAAATGTGAATTTGAGATCATGTTCATGTGTCACGAAATATTACTTGTCTTTTGATTTTCCCCAACAATTTAAAAACATAAAAATGATTCCTGACTCACAGACTGTATAAAATAGACAATGGTCTATATTTGGCTTGTGTACCCTACCTTGTTGACCCCTAAACTATACCAAAAATTGACCCAAAAGGCCAAGAATCTCAGTCTTGGAAGGCATCCGTCTCTCATTTATGCAACTCTTACTGCAATCAACATTGAGACTTACAATCTTGGCTAGGTCTTTCAAGCTCCTTTCTCCACTTTTGTACTACAAGGATTTTCTTAGATGAATTTCATGAGCACAGCTGGGTCCAGTGTTCCCCAAAGATTCATTCCACTTTCTGGCTACACAGCTGCTTTACACAGCAAAGGCTGGGGACACAAACCTTGCAGTTTCTGGATAGCCAGACCCTACTCATCTCTCACCAATGATTCAAAAACACCCACATTACCCATCAACTAAATAGACTTTTCAAGTGCTTTACAAAATGATTTGTCCAGAACACTGAATGCCAGGCACCGTGTTGTGTGGGAGAAGAGAAGACTTGGTAATGAACAATGAATATTTTGTCCAAAGAAGAAAGAAGAGAGAGAGGGAGAGAGAGAATGGCCTAAAAAGGCCATGAGGTTTTTTTTTTTTTTTCTTTTTGGAGGATTCTCATATGTTGAAAGGAACGAAGGGACTCTAGGAGACAAAACAGCGAATTGGGAGGAGTCAAGAACACTTTTTGGGAACAGTTCCCCAAGGCTGATTTTGGACAGATGCGGGTTATGTAAATATTACACAAGCCCTGAGACTCATTCCAGGGATCTGACTTTGCCCAGCTGATAGAATGGTGCTTCAACATCCCTCTACTTGATTTTCTCTGAAATGCTCTGGAGTCTATTCCACGTGTAATTGAACATTTTTGTTACTGTCGGTCAAGTAGAAAACCACTTTTAGGTCAAATACGTCTTTGGTGTCTTCCAGGCCCACAATACCTTCCACTTGCTAATACTCTTAAGAAAGAAGATTCAGATGAGTATTGTGGAATGTACTAGTCTTCTCTCTCAATGGCTGGAATTTTATTTCTATTCTATTCTCGAACACTTTCGTTTGAGTACAGTATGTTTACTGATATTGTCAACTCAGGTCATTGCAGAATATAGACTTAATACTGCATTCTTCCAAAGGCTGAGCAGAACCTTCTTTCCATGAACATTTTCAATAGATTGCTTTCAAGATGAGGAGTAAAAAGTGTAAGGGGACTAAAATCAAGGCAAATCTTTTCTTTCTTCTTTTACTTTTGTTACTGAGAACATTTCTATCAAGGAAGTCAATTCCCTATTCCCTTTCATTTTACCAGATCTATGGTATCTCTGTAACCAATTCTTTATTCATAATTTATATAAGCAATGAGGGACTTTGTGATAGCAGTTATTGATAATGACAAAAGCTGATGACTTTCTGAAAGAAAGAGACAGACACTCTCAAGAATGTTGTTCTATCATGGCCATACTTCTCTGTCTAAACCTTCTAACTGTCTTCTTGAGGGATTTCCCCCTCCTTTTGGGTCTGAGTTATTCACCAAAAAGAAAGAGGGAAAGAAGCAGAAGATGCCTATAGAATTTCTGTGATATTTAGGTGGATCCAGAATTTTAAGACTTTCCTTTTTCCCATCTACACTTGATCCCAATTAACACTTTTTTGAGGTAATTTCAGGTTTCAGTAACTCACTCGGTATATAATGCCCAGACTATTAATGAAGTAGAAATAATTTCTGTGGTAACCGCCGTAATGTGATTTCTGAAGTCCATGCACACTGGTGTCTGTTGAGATAGTCCCAAACAAGCCTTTGAAGCCTGGAGATGAATAAGAAAGGTCCATTCATCCGTGGGATATTTATTGGATATCTGCTCTTTCTAAGGCATTGGCTCACCACTCTGGGAGATGAATACAAAATCAGAGGAGAAGATGAGCACAAAAAATGTAACTGATTAAGGAAGGATTGAAGAGGAGTAGTCAAGGACTCTGTGTCTCAGGTGGTTCCAAAGGCAGATAGAATCTACAGATCAATTTCAAAGACATTTGTTCTCCCTCCCACCAATTCAGCCCTACCTTGGCTCCATCTTACCCCTTAAAGACTCAAGTTTTACTTATATTTCAGAGAGGAGACTGAAAGTGATTCTTCCCTACAAACAAAATGGAAGTATGTACCTATTCTAATCCTTTGCTTAGGGAAATGACTTACTTTTCCTCATATTAGGGTTAAATATTTTTTATGGGGCTACAATTAACACATCTTGGAAAGCAGAAATCTAAGAGTGTGTGTGGAGGGGGAAGGGAATTTTTAGCACTTCGTTTCTAGGATTAGATTGAAAATTTTCTTTTCTTGTGTAGTAATTTTAACATTTGTTAAATTCTGGATGAATCTAAACTCTGTTGCCTAAGAGTTTGTTTTCCCCATTAGTATAGGTTTTCTGCTCTCCAGAAGATTTTGAGGATGAGGTAGGTTTTCAACCTAGCTCCCTAGCTGCAAAGCAATGATAGCCTTTTATATTAAAAATGAAACAATGAAGAAGCTGTTCACAACAGAATTGACTCAGTCATTAAAATATTCCACATCTAATCCATTTGCAGTGGAAGATTTTGCATTGTTTTATTTTATGTGGGGGCATCTCCAGCCATGGGTTTTGGCCATCCTCAGGTAGTTATGGAGCCATTGTCTCTGAAGATATTCTTTCCTCTTTCCTGAGCTGGTGAAACCTAGGGGAATCACTAGACTCAACCTACTATATTTATTTGGATGCAATTTCTCAGGGAATCCTTTGTATCAGCTCTGTCCCTCCCATCGAAATGTCCATGGGAAGTTCACATAACCTCATTTCCCTCTGTTAATGTTACTGAGTTAAGCAGGAGACAGAAATATTCTTAGAAGATATATGGCTTCCTCTTAATCAGAGCTGGCCTAGAGTGGAGAAACAGAGCCCCTGGGGACAAAGTGAGACACTCATGAACTCTGGCCACTGTAAGATAAACAATGGGGACCTTATTCTTAATTTAGTCTCCAAGCAAAGGTTTTCCTGATGGCCTTGTTCCTCTAGAGCAATCACTGCCTATTGATGGATTAGCAAATTGCTCCAGCACTGTGAGTTCCCACTTTGCCCCTTATCCTCCATTTTTCTTTTAGAAAATCTGGCTATTTGTTCTAATTATACATTTCTTCCACAATTCTGCACAATAGCAAAATTTAATATAACTTCCTGCCTCTTAAAACTTGGTCACGATTCGACTAGAAAAAGTTGTTTTGGACATGGATAGAAATGTCTCCATTTCTGCTGTCCTACCTAGCTGTTATCCCAGACTTTATCTCATTATGAGGACAAGCCAAGGTCTTCCGTGCCTAGAAAAGCGCCAGCTGTGGTGACTTAGCTGGATGTAGCTATTGTCTTGTACTGGGGCCCATGAGGGGTCCACATGGTTTATCTGAGGTGAGAGCTCTCACCACAAGGACAATGCGCCAGCTTCTCCCTCGATGAAGCCTTCACAGCACCACACTCACTGCCTTGTCTTGTGAAAAGAGGAAAGTTCTCTGATAGGGGATTTGGGAAAGAGGGAAGAAGGAGGAGTATACAGAATGTACAGGAAGATAGAAAGGTAGTTTCCATCCTCTTACTCTCAACCCCTAATGGTTTAGAAGAGCATTCTCTGAGGGGCACTGACCCAATTCCACAGCTGCCTATGGAAGCCCCAAGGGTACTGAAAAGCAGCTTTCTTCCACCATGGAAATCACCCACAAAGAACAGTATACATTATACATGCTTTGCATATATTACACCATCTTTCAATGGAGCCTGTAATACAGCCAGCTTTTTTGCCATTGTTGGAACATGACTCTGTTTCTTTTCTTTTTTCTTTTTTTTTTTTTT